>JAGFPH010003695.1:121215-142301 GCA_018207615.1 Philaenus spumarius
TAAACAAAATAATCTTACATGATAGAGTCGCCCATTTACATAAATCTTACAGTTAGTTTGGTGTTGTATGGTAAAGTCAATGATTACATAGTATAAAACCTATGTTTTATACTATGTAATCATTGGGTAAAGAACATTAACCTACAAGTAAAGACCACGAAAGAATACCGTTGAAGGACGGGCTTGTGTACACCGAGACCTTGAACGCTCCAATCGCTTTAGTGCGGCGTTGTCGCGTTCTTCCCACGCTTCTTACTGCACGGGGCTGACTCAACGCATTTAAGGGTCTGCTCCAGTAAAAATAAAATAGATTTTTATCCCATAAGAGCAATGTTAAATTTCACACCATTTATTTCGTTTACTTTTTATCATAAAATTGTTTGCAAGGTCTCATTTTAAGCACAGTCACAATACGCATCCTTCTTGCAATTTACATTTTTTTAAATTTCTTTCATTTGTCAAGTAACTGACATTTTGTAAGTACAAAGTTTGATTTTTTCCTAACCCAATAAAAAATTAATAATGAAAAATAATTTGCAAGCAGGATCCGAAATTTTATAAAGAATATTCAGTTTTTTTTTCAACACTCAATTACAAAAGATATACTTATAAAATGGTTTGACATGAGGCAATGTCAAAGCGTTCAGCTGCAAGAAATTTCACTGCATAGATAGGGATACAGTGATACCAGAAGTGCGTTTCCTGTTGCTTTCTCGTTTACTGGAGCAGACCCTTAAAACTGTGCGCTCAAGCCTTGAGCGGTAAATACCAGGAGTGTTCGAGACTAGTAGATTTGGCAACGCTGCGCGCCCATCCTATTGGCCGCCACGCAACGGTATTCTTTAGTGGTCTTTAATATAGTTTTGGAAGTGTGACCAGCTGATTGATTGGTTATTGGAGTTTTTGTATAGATATAATGTGTCATAATGCTTTATTATAAACTTAAAAGCCTAATACTTACGGCTGTAGTAGACTTGCACCGTTAGTAGGCCTATATAGGTACCGTACTTGTATAATTGCATTATAAATGGTTGTGTTACAAATAATTTGCTTTTTCATATCACCGAAGAGAATTTAAATAATGCAGGTACTCATTCCAAGAGTAAACTGTCAGGGTGGCTAGTGTTAAGACCTTTTGAAATTTCCTGTCACTAGCCACCCTGACTTTGTTTTTTGTTTGCCAAATCCATTTAGAATCTTGGTTTCAACCGACATTAAATATGGGTGCGTTAGAAGTTATACGTCTTTGGTGTGATGAAAGAAATATGATTCATTGTAGACAAATTGATATTGTCAATAAATTATACAGGTCTTCTATATTTTATGCAAAAAATATATATTTTGAAGCAACCATCTAATCATTGCTGGAATACAAATTTAATTAACAGGAGGAATGAAAAATTTCAATCACTGTTTCTTAAAAGTTTGGACCCTCAATAAATATCATTTCAAGAATGTAGGTAACACCACTGGGTTTTAAATATTTTAGGTGCAATAGTTTTTATTTAGTAACATTTTAACACCTAACTTTAGTTGGAGAATATTTTGAAAACTACATATCTTAAAATTCTTAATAACCATACCCCACATGGTATTTTCCAAATTTTCTAATCCTTAAGCGCTACAATCCTTTATATCAATCGAGTTTTCCATACCCAAAAACACCGTATAAAACGATACCAAACAGGTATTTTTTTGAAAATTTTGACCCAAATTTATGACTTTTAAGGGCTATGACCCTTAAACCGTCAAAATCGGGTTTCCCGTGCCGAAAGACGTATAAAACGATACCCCACACGGTATTTACTACCTTTATTCTGTTGGTAGCTTTTTCGTGATACCTATGCGTGCGAATCAAAAATTAACTTTTCATTATTTATCCTTGACGCGCCAAAAGAAGTGTAACTTCTAAAACGGCCCATTTATAGATTCAGGCAACTATAAATGTTATGCAATAATAAAACTAGAATGTATACTTTTTTTGGGGGGGAGGTGCCAATTTTAAAGATAACGATTCGAAACGTGTTCCAGCGTCTTCTATGCATTCAAAAACATGTATTTTGACTCTTCACTCACTTATTTCGCCCAATTTGTAAAAGTCAAAATTGAACTTGTGGGGGAAAGCCCCTAGGGTCATTAAACTTTGCCTTTGAATAGTTCATAACTAGCAATGATGGTGGTTCATAAAGAGGGGTCGAGAACCGTTAAAAACGCTCTAGGACGCACCGTTTTCGAGATTTTGACGATTTTCCGTAAAAATACACTGAAAAAGTCCAAGTTGGGTCTTTTTTTTAGTAGAATTTGAAATAAATCCCAGTTTTAAGTATGTAGTAAACTGTTTGCATACTAGGAATGTTAATGCAATAATAAAACTTGAATGTATATTTTTTTTGGAGGGGGAGATGCCAAGTTTAAAGATAACGATTCGAAACGTGTTCCATCGTCTTCTATGCATTCAAAAACATATATTTTGACCCGTCACTCACTTATTTTGCCCAATTTGTAAAAGTCAAAATTGAACTCGTGGGGGAGAGCCCCTAGGGTCATTACACTTTGCCATTGAATTGCCCGTAACTGGCAAAGGCAAGGATAGGTTACAGGGGGTCGAGAATCTTCAAAAATGCTCTAGGACGCACCGTTTTCGCGATATTGCGATTTTTGTGAAAAAACACTGAAAAAGTGAGACAAAGCAAACATTCGTTGCCTTGGTATTTTGTTAGCAGTGGCAGTAATAGAATTAAAACACGAGTACTTCTAGGTTACTCTATTATTTAATATTATTTAGATATAAATTAATAATTTTGTTTTTGTTGCAGACTGCAGCCTTTTGGACTGGTTACTTCGATAAAAATGAATGAAATTATTTTTATTTGTATATTTCTTATTTTATGTCAACGTAAATTCATTTTTAAATAAACAATATTACTCCGAGACAAATTGTTACAATTTATTTATTTCCCTTCACAAGCCACCCTTTGTTTTTTAAGAGATTGAATTTCTAAATGGACGGACAGTTAAAACTACTATTTTGCAAGGTATCAGGATTGTTAGTTTGAATCTCAATACGTTTACCTCCTACGAACTTATATTCGCCGGATAACCAGCGAAGTTTAAGGCTCCAAATGTATCAGGAGAAAATAATGTTAAAGGAGGCAGCAAGATTGTTGAATTGAATTTTGTTTCTAAGGCTGTCCAGGAGGTGCTGCTTGAGAATTTCAAGAATTTGAATTACGAAAACAAGGAAATTAATAATTGATAAACACAATTTTGTTCAAATACAATAGCTTTATTTCTAGGTAAAGACAATTTACAAAACATACAGTTACATTTCAATACAGTATTTATATAGTACAGTTCATTACTACATTGCAATATTTAATTTTAGTTGTGAAAGCGTCTAATTTACTATGTAAAGACAGTTTACAAAATCATAGTAATAACATTGCAATATTTTTCTAGTTCTTTTACTCATTATTTCACTTCGTTTTATATTAATTTAATTATATTTTTCACTACACAACACTAGTGTTCACTTCACAATAATTGTTCACACTTTTTTTGCCGGAGTGTCACATTTCTCACTGATCTACATCATACCTCTTCTGAAACAGAAAAATAAACATAATTTTTAAAATAGAAATCATGATACATTATAAATATGCTAATGAGACCATTAGGTGTAGAATCTTTTAATCTAGGTGAAAATATTTTTCACACCAAAAATCAAAATGTGGAAAATGACCACATTTCAATAATTTATATCTCAAAGCCCATTGGAAATATTATAAAATTGAAAAATGTTTATTAAATATATATTATTTTCTATAATTAAAAACATTCCACATCATTTCTATTTATATTGAAGGAGTTATTAGGGTTTGAAAAAAGGCTTACATTGGGATACATTTTGACTCTAATGCCCACTACTCCAGGCCCAATGAATATTTTTGAAAAATGTTTATGGTTATTAATTCTACTCGGTACACTGCTTCTTTTGATATAATAAAACCCATAAAAATCCAAAGTAGGATTTTTGGCCTTAAAATTTCACAAGGGGGGTCCCCCCTACCATTTCATAATTTGCAAAAAAACACCCGTTTTATTTGCCTTATATCTCGGAAACTACTGGAAATATCTTCCTGGAGAAAAAACTTAATGAAAATATGAACCTTTATCTTTAAAGTGGAAAACATTCATGTCTATTCGATGTATACCTTTTGAGCTGCAGCTTTTTTAAAAAAGGCTTGCTAGTCCAAAACTCGGAAATTCTTAAAACACGATTTTTCGATATCTGCTAAACTGTTAAAGATCAATGAAATCCTTTTTCAGAGAATATTCTTCATTCAATTCTGCATCTTTTGATCTAGGTATCGATTAAATTTTAATAATTTTGATACCGATTATGTAAGAATTTAAATTTTACTTAAACCTGCATAATTTGAAAAATAACAGGGCTATTTAAAAACTACAAACAGATGTTTATTCTGGTTGACTTTCTGCATCTTTTGAAATATATAACGCAAAAATATTTTTCACACCAAAAATCAAAATAAGAAAAATTACCACTTTTCAATAATTTATATCTGAAAGCCCATTGGAGATATTTTAAAATTTTAAACTGTTAATTAAAATATATACTATTCTCTATAATTAAAAAATAATCCACATCAATCCTATTTATATTGAAGGAGTTATCAGGGTTTGAAAAAAGGCTTACATTGGGATACATTTTGACTCTAATGCCCATTACTCCAGGTCCAATGAATATTTTTGAAAAATTTTAATGGTTATTAATTCTACTCGGTACACTGCTTCTTTTGATATAATAAAACCAATGAAAATCCAAAGTAGGATTTTTGGCCTTAAAATTTTACCAGGGGGTCCCCTTACCATTTCATAAATTGCAAAAAACACCCGTTTTCTTTGCCTTATATCTCGGAAACTACTGGAAATATCTTCCTGGAGAAACAACTATATGAAAATATGAACCTTTATCTTTAACGTGGAAAACATTCATGTCTATTCAATGCATACTTTTTGAGCTGCAGTCTTTTTAAAAAAGGCTTGTAAGTCCAAAACTCGGAATTGCTTAAAACACGATTTTTCGATATCTGTTAAACTATTAAAGATCAATGAAATCCTTTTTCAGAGAACATTCTTCATTCAATTGTGCATCTTTTGATCTAGGTATCGATGCTTTTCTAATTTTTTTTATACCGATTATGGAAGAAACAAAATTTTCGATTTTACTTAAACCTGCATAATTTGAAAAATAACAGGGCTATTCAAAAACTACAAACAGGTGTTTATTCTGGTTGACTTTCTGCATCTTTTGACATATATAACGCTAAAATATTTTTCACACCAAAAATCAAAATATGAAAAATTACCACTTTTTAAACCACTGTTAATTAAAATATGTACTATTTTCTATAATTAAAAAAATATTCCACATCATGAAAAAAGGCTTACATTGGAATACATTTTGACTCTAATGCCCATTACTCCAGGCCCAATGAATATTTTTGAAAATTTTTAATGGTTATTAATTCTACTCCCCACACTGTTTCTTTTGATATAATAAAACCCATGAAAATTCAAAGTAGGAATTTTGGCCTTAAAATTTTACCAGGGAGAGAGTCCCCTTACCATTTCATAATTTGCAAAAAACACCCGTTTTCTTTGCCTTATATCTCGGAAGCTACTGGAAATATCTTCCTGGAGAAAAAAAATAAATGAAAATATGAACCTTTATCTTTAACGTGGAAAACATTCATGTCTATTCGATGCATATTTCTTGAGCTGCAGCATTTTTAAAAAAAGGCTTGCAAGTCCAAAACTCGGAAATGCTTAAAACACGGTTTTTTGATATCTGCTAAACTGTTAAAGATCAATGAAATCCTTTTTCAGAGAATATTCTTCATTCAATTCTGCATCTTTTGATTAGGTATCGATTCTTTTGTAATTATTTTTATACCGATTATGGAAGAAACAAAATTTTCGATTTTACTTAAACCTGCATAATTTGAAAAATAACAGGGCTATTCAAAAACTACAAACAGATGTTTATTCTGATTGACTTTCTGCATCTTTTGACATATATAACGCAAAAATATTTTTCACACCAAAAATCAAAATATGAAAAATTACCACTTTTTAAACCACTGTTAATTAAAATATATACTATTTTCTATAATTAAAAAAATATTCCACATCAATCCTATTTATATTGAAGGAGTTATTAGGGTTTGAAAAAAGGCTTACATTGGAATACATTTTTACTCTAATGCCCATTACTCCAGGCCCAATGAATATTTTTGAAATTTTTTGATGCTTATTAATTCTACTCCCCACACTGCTTCTTTTGATATAATAAAACCCATGAAAATCCAAAGTAGGATTTTTGGCCTTAAAATTTCACAAGGGGTCCCTAACCAGTTCATAATTTGCAAAAAACCGTTTTCTTTGCCTTATATCTCAGAAAATACTGGAAATATCTTCCTGGAGAAAAAAATAAATGAAAATATGAACCTTTATCTTTAACGTGGAAAACATTCATGTCTATGCGATGCATACTTTTTGAGCTGCAGCCTTTTTAAAAAAGGCTTGCAACTCCAAAACTCTGAAATGCTTAAAACATGATTTTTCGATATCTGCTAAACTGATAAAGATCAATGAAATCCTTTTTCAGAGAATATTCTTCATTCAATTCTGCATCTTTTGATCTAGGTATCGATTCTTTTTTAATTATTTTTATACCGATTATGGAAGAAACAAAATTTTCGATTTTACTTAAACCTGCATAATTTGAAAAATAACAGGGCTATTCAAAAACTACAAACAGGTGTTTGTTCTGGTTGGCTTTCTGCATCTTTTGACATATATAACGCAAAAATATTTTTCACACCAAAAATCAAAATATGGAAAACTACCACATTTCAATAATTCATTTATATCTCAAAGCCCATTGCAGATATTTTAAAATTGAAAAATGTTAATTAAAATATATACTTTTTTCTATAATTAAAAAAAAATATTCCACATCATTCCTACTTATATTGAAGGAGTTATTAGGGTTTGAAAAAACGCTTACATTGAGATACGTTTGGCTTCTCAATGCCCATTACTCCAGGGCCAATGTATATTTTTGAAAATTTTTATTATTTATTAATTCTACTAGCCACACTGCTTCTTTTGATATAATAAAACCCATTAATATCCAAAGTTGGATTTTTGGCCTTAAAATTTCACAAGGGGGTCCCTTACTATTTCCTAAATTGCGAAAAAAACACCCGTTTTCTTCGCCTTTTCGCCTTTTATCTCGAAAACTACTAGAGATATCTTCCTGGAGAAAAAACTAAATGAAAATATGGACCTTTATCTTTAAAATGTAAAACATTCATGTCTATTCGATGCATAATTTTTGAGCTGCAGCGAGGAGTTATTAGGGTTTAAAAAAAGGCTTACATTGAGATAAATTTGGACTCTAATGCCCATTACTCAAAGGCCAATGAATATTTTTGAAAATTTTTAGTATGTATTAATTCTACTAGCCAAACTGCTTCTTTTAATACAATAAAACCTAATGGGGTATCATCAAGGACTCTGTTTATTCTAAAAAGCCACAGACCATTTACGAATTGAAAGACTATTTATTATATTATGACACATTCCATGATTTGAACAGTGATAACAAACCATGCCGTAAGTCGGTAGAGTATGAGTGTTCCCGGAAGACTTGAAAGATGAACTAATGAACAATGAAAACAGTTTGAAATAAAAAAATAATTGTAAATTAAATTAAGTATTTGTTTAAAGCAGTGTCAAGTGAAACATTTGGACTCTACATTTCCATTACTCCAGAGCCAACGAATATTTTTGAAACATTTTAGTAGGCCTACGTATTAATTCTACACACCATCCGGCTTCTTTGATGTAATAAAACTCCTGAAAATCCAAAATAGATGACAATTTTAAGTAGGAAACTTTGTGACCTCAGACAAAATCTAAATCATTTGTTCACTAATTTGATCCTCTGCAACTCCTAAACGCACATAAAAATTAAAAATAAACAGTCTTAAAAAGTTATGCAGAATCGTAAAGCCCCATACTACAATAGGGATTTTCATAAGAAATGTTTCCATTGACGACAATGTTTGAAGTTTGATACAAACATTTGTATACTTTTTGAAATATTTATTAAGTTTGTCCATTGAAACTAAAGTGGCCCCAATGTTGGCCCATGTATGTAAAACACAGTATCTGTCCAAACTGACTATCATATAAATACTACTAGGCCATGTCCCACAAGATTGGAGAGGAGGCAGAGTTCAATCTCCTGTGATTAGCAAAAACAAAACCATATAAAACTAATTACATAAGCTCAGTTACTTACAGTAAGAGGTGGTTGCAGTAAAAGTCTCTCGAACCCCGGTGGTTTTCCTGAAGGAAAGAAAATACAATACAATTAGATATTTCATATTTGTATCTTTTATTCTAGTTGTAATATATACAAAACTAAATCCTGTTATAAAGTACTAGGGGCTCCAAACCCTGCTCGCTTTGTTCACCGACCCCTGTGGCGTAGCAAATACAAACAGATAAATATGTATATATTCTATTTCAAGGAAATTACGATTGAGTAGGACAGAGGCCCTTGGATTGATGTAGGGTGATGGGGGGTAGCAGTGACATACAGCAAGACAAAGAGCAAAATTAGACATGCACCATCCCAAAAATTTGGAAATTCAACATGTGTTGTATTTTCTACATTAATATTTAAACAATCAATAGTCAACATTTCAAACAAATTTTATATTGCTAATTAAAGGAAACAGTATACAATGTAACATCAAGTGTTTAAATTATAATAAATTAAACCTTCTTTGTTGATTTTTGTTTGTTTTTTTACCTAACCTAAAATAAATGTTTTTTTAAAGAATAATAAAACTTTTTATTTGTATATATTACCTTATAAAATATGACCAAAATATGATAAGGTATAGAAAAATTTCAAACTGGTAAAATATAGTAAAGAATAAAATTGGCATAACTTAATAGGGATAGGTGTTTCAATTATGATACAGTAAACCTTTTTCCTTGTTTGAATTTGCTATTACCTAACCTAAAAAAAAACTGTTAATTGTGAAACATAATCACCTGATTCTAAATTTGCCAACTTGGTTGTTCTGGTAGTAAATGTATGTGTTTTCAAGAAACATGTTTTGGTTCAACATAGGCCTAACCTAAAATTGTGTTAAGTTTTTGATCCAAATCAGTTATTTCATTTATAATATGTAATGAGAGTCGTTTGAATTATAATACAGTACGGTACCTAAGTCTTTTCGTTAACATTTTGTTTGTGATTGTTTGAATTTCGCTAACCTAACCTAAAATGCTGTTGTTGTGAAGAATAATTAACTGATTTTAAATTTGCAAAATTGGTTGCTATGGTAATCAATGTAAATGTATTCAACAAACATGTGTTCCTAAGCTTTTGATTCAATTCAGCTGTTTTATACTGTAAACACCAGTATTTTTACCATTTTTACACTTTAAAATCAAAATTGAGCTTTCTTGGTTTACGTCTATGACCCCATAAGAATATACCTTTAAATTTTTGTAATTGTATCGTAAGTAGTTTTTGCTCTACGTCGATTTTATGTCTGTCAGTCAAGTTACCACACCATGGCCTATTTAATATATTCTAAGAATGCTAGACCAGGGGATATGGCGATTTAGGAGTACCCTGCCCCAGAAAAAGGGGGTTCTGTTGAAATTGTTTACCTGTCCTGTCTTGGAAAGCTTTTAAAGTTTGGGGAGCCAATTTGGCTGTTTAAGTTAAAATATTAACAGTGAAATGTTTGCCAGTTTTTGCCCATACAAAGTGCCAGTTCAGAGTTGCAAAATTCACAACACCTGTTATTACAATACTAGACTACTTGTACTACTCTATAAAATAAAATGGTACACAGACACAGACTTTCTCCTATAATATCACTGTTCCACCTTCCAATATACTAAATACTGTTACAGATATGAGACAAAAATAATTTAATAATATAACTGCATCATTCCTGGACTGGTCTTTGGGGCACAAAATATGAGTATTTAAAAAAGCAACATTAGTTCTGTACTTCTGTTGTTGGTTTTTCCAGGATGATGGAGGATATTTAGATATTTAGTATTTTATTAAAAATCGAATAACTTTTAAAATTATATGGAGTTATGGTTAATAGAATCCTAAATAACAACATTAATTTACTTTTGTTTTGTGGAAAGGTCGAAATAAAGAAGCTTAACTACAGCTATCTAGGATTTTTTATCAAAACAATCACATTTTTTTACTATCCAGGCAGTGTATGGGAAAAAGTAAAAATAATAATACTTTTTTAATTACTTTATTTGGATTGATCGGTGGACATTTAACTTTTATACATGTGTAATAACAATAATATTTTATACTGTATTAGAGAAAACAAACTAAACATACACTCCTCTCAAGATTTGCTGCTGCTGTTTGTATGAAAAAGTAAACTTTTAGGTACATTATTGCAAATATGGTGGAGTGTGGGGACAAAAGCGCAAATATAATGTCCGAAATGTACCAGTTTCAAAGTCAATTCAATCTTCATCTTCAGAAACCACTTCTACATAAACATAGGGGCAGTGTTTTGACTCAGTGTAAAGAGTGTGTAGACCTTCCAAAAATACACAATAGACTTCTTCAGCAAGTCCTGCGATCTCCGAAAGAAAACCTTTCATTGGCCATATATCTTTGAAAATTAACATCAGTAATACATCTTTGCAGGGGTGAACAACCCGTGGTGCACTGGATTTTGACCAATATTTCAAGCCGATAAAAATTTCATAAAGTTGCCCCTTTTTAAAAGTGTTCACCGTTTTGTTATTATGGTTTGGGGGGGGGGGGGGCGGATTTTGAGTTTTATTAATACAATTTTGCAGGGTTAATAAGTTAAAACTTTTCAATCTTATTAGTTTGAATATTGACTTACCGGTATTTATAAATACAAAACATACATTTTTAATCCCCCTAAAATAATACTTTATTCCACATTTCACACAAAGGAAGACATTTCAAAAGAAATAATTGATTTGCTTGCAATTGCCACAAAACAAAGAAGTGCTCTGTTATAGGCCTACAGTTAATTTAACAAAATTGTGCTTACATTTCAGTCACAGCTTGAATGAATTTTTCAATTAAAGTATGATTTGAAAATATACAACAGTTTCAGTTTTTTATATTTACCATGCTTCAGTTTTTTCAACTTTCTTCTCATTCTTAAACTGATTTTTATAGGTATACTTGAGTTTTCACATTGCGCCTTTCGATTTCAAATAAATAAAGATAAATGATTAAAATAAACTATAAGAATACTTGATTTCAGAATAGTTCATGTATAATTTGTTATTGTAGGCCTACTGTAGTCTCTAGCAACAAAAAACGATTGCTATAAAAGATGACTAATTAAGCTTTTACAATCTGAGAACATTTAACTTCAAATTCTGATTTAATGTACTATACCAAGTATAACTGATAGTCCCCTAAACAAATACAAGACACCCTCCCCCGGCCCGACAATTCAAGACATGTTACGTTTCTTTGGAAAAGAATTGGATGAGGGAAAAAACATACAATTTGGGGGATTTGCACTATTACCATTAGGTGTGATGGGCACCCTTACGTTTTTGAGAAGAATGTTTAAAAACCTTGGTGGGTTCCCTTATAGAATACAAGCTAGACAGTACGGTATTTAATGTAAGGGACCAATAAGGCAGAGTAGTTTGTTGCGCCCAATGTTAGCCATGAACTATGAAAACTTTAGGTTCCTACAATGTATTGTATTCCTACAATGTATGTTGTTCTAATCACACACATGTATAGAACATGTGTGTGATTAGAAATAAGTTTTATGCTTCCTTTTACTTTGTATATCTGTCTAAAAATAAAACATTTAAAACTATTACAATAATTGCAGTACTGTAGGCCTACTCTGTAAAACAAACACAAGAAATAACAACCCTCAATACTAAACAAACTCATCATAAGCCTACTGAACTACCTAGGCTAACCAAATACAGTTGGAATAATACACTATAAATTGGTGGGGGGGGAGTGCTCCCAAACACAGTATTAACGCACACCTCGTGGAAGGCAAAAATATTTTTCACCCCTCATAAAAGTTTGGATAGGTTTGTAAATTACAGGCTATGAGTAGGCTACCAACAGCACCATTTTTCCTTAAAATTTTAGTTACAACATCCTGTCGCTATCAACAATTGGATTCTGTCTTCCCGACGGCCGGCGGAAGAACTCGGAGGTCTAATAACAAATAGTGTGACATAAGTAGGGAATTGTAGCCTATAAGTTAAAAATTCTATTCTATGATGCCACAAAAAAATGCCCTAACATCCACTTAAACAAATTTAAGCACTAGCATTACATACATTTGAATACGCAAATAACCTCATTAAAAATGTCCTATAATGGTGACAAGAATTTAATTTAATACCTTTTTGTTGCAATTTGTTGATCTTTTTTAATATACAAACCCAAGTAATAGGCCTGCTCAAAATATGGCATTTCTATTAAAAATTTGTTTTTTCTCAAAACAATTAAAATTTATCCTTAAAAATATTTCATAACTCATAACGATTAAAATTTATAAGGATTATTAGTTGTTTAGTTCTAGTTTTGCTGTCATTAAGCCTATAAACCGACATGAGCCTATTTATAACTTCAATTTGTTTTTAAAATTGTAAAGTAATAATTTTCTTTTTGTTATTGTTAGCAGCACCTTACAGACAATATTTGATTGAAGAAATGATTCAAAATATGTAATACTTCACAATTAGGACATAGGTAGCAGCACTTTCCAAGCCGCAGGAAAATCAGAACATTTAGTTTTCAATTTTACGTACAGGGTGCAGCACCTTTTGGACTATAATTTCAAACATTTTTTTAAATGAAGATATGTAATATTTCACAATATGGACATAGGTAGCAGCACTTTCCAGACTAAGGCAAAATCAAAGCACTTAGTTTTCAATTTAACGTACAGGGTGCAGCACTTTACGGACATGTATTATTTTTTAGTCGGGCGGGATAAATTTTTAAGTTTAACAAAAACAGTACCTCCTCACTGAGGGAAATTCAATATCTTGCTTAGAAATGCATTTGACTAGTTCTGCCAAATGTTACGATCATGTTGGCCATAATCTGGAGTCTTCGTTTCGACGTCGTTTTTAACAGTGAGGCGGTACAAATTTCAATGTTTCTTTTAAAAAAGTAGTACCGGCTCACTGAGGGAAATTCAATAACTATTTCTACTAAATGTTAAATCATGTCGGCCATAGTCTGGAGTCTTAAGAACATATTATTTTGCAGGTAGTTGTTATTTTATCTACTAGAATACGCTGATAGTTAATTTTCTGAAATTCAATAGATAGATTTAGACAAGTCCCGTTATGAGCTGCACTCTGTAAGCTTTTACATAAACTTGCAGATGTATTGTTTTGACGTCCGCCTAAAAAAAAAAAATTTTTAACAGTGAGACGGGACACATTTTCGAAGTTTCTTAAAAACAAAAGCGCTGCCACACTGAAGGAAATTCGAAAACTGTTTTGACAGCTACATTTGACTATTTTTACCAAATATTAGGATCACGTTGGCGGTTTATCTTGAGGCTTAAACATAATAATTCGTAGGTAGTTCATATTTTAACTACTAGAATACACTGTTAGTTCAAATTTTGTACAGTGACTAGATAGAGACAGTGTGGCCAAGTGTGGTCTTGTTTCCTATTGGTCAAGATGTCGGCAGCCATGTTTTTCCTAAATTCGTATCTGTTTACATTACATTCATTCACGTTCACATATTGTAAAAGCGATTTTACCGATTTTTTAACAGATATTTGTTAGTTTTTACTTTAAAATAAACGTAATAGTTATTTTTTTAAGAAGTTCATAACATAGGCTAATCCTTTTTATCAATAGAAAAGATAAATGCAATAACTATTAGTATTACGCAATTTTAAGAACTGTTTTTGGCCCAAACCTATCATTTCGTCCGTGTTAGCCCTACGTTTGTTTATAGTTTTCAAATTAAATTGGCATCGTTATTTTTTCTGTACAATCTAAGACGAGAACCACATTAATAAATAGGCCTAACTGAAATAATGAGGGAAATTAGTAATGAAACCTGTTTTTCGGCCTTGAATAACTTACTTGAAAATCTTGAATTGCCTAACCTCAAAATCAAAGAATTGTAATTTCGATGTTAAATTGTTGTTAGAGACATTAATTTTATTATTAGCTTTCAATTGAAATAGAAATAAATGAGTTAGTTAGGAAAGTTTTAATTGCTTCGCTTATTTAAAAAAAAATCTGATGGAAATAAATGCATTGTAAAAATCAGAAAGTGCAACTTTGAAAATATTTAATTTGTAAAATTTATTCATTGATAAAAAAAGGCTAATTAACAACAGGATAATAATTAATTTTGCATTTTGATTTAGGCCTATTCGTTGTTTTATTTTTCGTTTTGTTATACTTTGAATTGTTGATATTTTAATTTATTCATTAAGTTAGGAAAAATTTCAAATTTAGCTTTAAGAAAATCATTTTTAAGATTTTGCTTTTCAAACTGAATTGAAACCTAAAATCAGTAAATACAAATTTCATAATTAACTTGTCACAAAACTTTAACTCTGGGGAATTTAAAAAAACAAAATTGTTGTTTAAAATTTATGGTGCATTTGTTATATAAGTTGAGAATTAAATTTAATTAAAAAAATTTCATTATGACCAGTCAAATACTTTTTCAGATAGATACAAATTATTGAAAATTTGGTTCCTTGAAAATAATACAAAACCTTGACTTTTATTCAAATAAACCGCATAAATAATGTAATTCAACTTCAAAATGTTTTTTTAACGTAGAATTGAACAAAGAAAATAATAGTGCAACTTGTTTTGATATAGCTTTATTAGTTTGTAATTAACGTCAGTAGGCTACTCAACTATCGGCATAGGCTAGTAAAAAATGTAATAGTAGGATAAATCATTATTTTTTATAGGTTATTTCATTTTAAACAACTTATCTGCTTTCTAACTACTTTTTAACATTTAAAAAGTTGTTTACGAGGCCTTTATGAAATAAAACAAAAGGTTTTATAAATATATTGAAAATAAATTACATTATACTTTATGGCAGATAACATTACTTTTAGGAAAAACATGGCGGCCGCTTTCATGTGGCCACACTGTCTCTATCTAGTCACTGTAAAATTTTGAAATTAAATTACAATAATAAGTTTAGATTAGTCCCGTAATGTGCTGCTATCTGTAGGCTTTTGCATACACTTTAAAGCGACTATTGACAGAAATTGTTACGTTTGAAATGAAATTACGTTATATTCGGCTAGTAATTTTATAAAACAACTATTGAATACATTTTCTTTATTGTAGTGAAATTTTTTCATAAATACTTATTAAGAATTTATTTGGCCAACAAGTGCAAGACTTACATGAATTTATCTTTCTACCTGATTTGTATTTTATAGATTTCTTTCCCATTTTTTGTTGTGTCTTTTGGACTATGGTAAATTTGGACTAACTCACAAAATATTGAATTAGCCTAATTGTCATTAATTTATTTTGCACATTTTCCTATTTTACATATATCAATAACCATTTAATTAAAACTTGTATTAAAAAAATTTTTAAACAAATTTGCCTGCAATTATTAATTAGTAAATAATAAAGTTATTTGATTTTTTTAGGAATATAATCCATGTAGGCTTTCATAGGGCCCAAGGCAAAGAATTTACCACAATATTTCCAAAACCACAAATCAGATATATGGCATAGTTAATCTTTGTCATTAAGAAAGGCATTTTCCATAGGTCTACCTAAATTTCAGTATTTATCCAATAAAGACAATTTTGATAACCTTGCTGAAAAACATTTAGACCTAAACTTTATTTCTGTAACTGATAAAGTTGGAAAGTCACTATGTAAAGATACAAGAAAGGCAATTTTGTTTAACCATTTCATAATGGGTAAAAAGTAGTACATTTTTTCAGGACAGCCATTAATTCCTCATTTGTAATGGCTTAAGTTAAGGCAGTGAAACTTGGTTCTAATGTTTTTTTTACATGGTATAATGCTCAGGAAAGAAAGTTTCTGGTCACTCAGTGCAAAATTTGAAAGCCCTTCTGTGGCTGGTCAAGCTACAATTACAAAATTTGGTAGAAATATGTCTTGACAACATTAATCAACACCAATGATCACAAAACTAGAAAACGGTATCAGTTAACTGACACAAACTTTCTCCCAACTTACTGTAGTCAAAATAATATTGTTTTCAATCATTTTATTTATTACTTTTTAGAACAAAACAAAAAATAATATTCTACCTACGTCAATCGTATAAAAAAATTATTGTCCTAGGCGGGATTCGATCGCGCGACCTTTGAATTACTGGCCGTGATCTCTACCATGGTGCTACCCCGTGCGGCCGCCGCTGCGATGCTAGATTGACAACATAAACTTGTTTATTTTTAAACATTTCCCCATAATTATAAAACGCCGAAGTTTTGATAAAAGCGGGTGGTGTCATTTTGTTTGGCATCTTAAGCACTATAAATACTGAAAATTTTATCAAAATCGTCAGAGCCGTTTTTGAGAAATTTGCATTTTTGTTGTTTTTTATGGGTTTTTAGGGGTAAATTACCCTTAGAAATTAAAAATTCCAAAAAATGAAAAAAACGCCTGGAGATATTAGGGTGTAGTACCTACATACCAAATTTCATGAAAATCGGACCAATAGTGTCCTCTCTGGTCGTGTATACATACTGACAGACAGACACCACTCTAAAAACACTTTTTTGGGTTCAGGGAGCACCAAAACAAAAAATTCCACTAAAAATATTTTTGGGTTCAGGGAGCACCAACACAGATAATTGCACTAAACCATTTTTTGGGGTTCTGGGAGCACCAAAACAGATAATTCAACTGAAAATTCAAATTCGAACATTTTTACGAAAACAATACTTTCTCCATATACTCCATATAGGGTGGAGAAAGTAAAAACCTGACTTTTCAAATAGGCCTAACTCAAATAGAATAAACGATTGCTTCTACTCCATTAGTTTTAGTGTGTAAATGTAAATGATGTTTTTGTAGTTTATAATATTGAAGTCTACTATGTATTGAAAGTAACCGTACGTACAACAAGTACCCTATTTAGGAACAATACACAGAATAGGAACATGACCCAAAATACTTAAACAGGTCATTTGAGTTTGAACTGTATAGTTGCATATCCATCGTATGTAGCCATTTTCATAATTATTGAGGTGCAATTAATTCGTCTCTACTTACAAATATTTGTATGTACAGTAAATATTAATAAAAGGCTTTGTCATTAATTGTAGCTTCAATTTGTTAACTTTCTTGTACAAATAACTGATTTTTTTAAATTTCAGCGCACGCAGACAATGCTTACGTGCTACAAAATGTAACTGTCTAACAGAAAAGAGCTGCTACTTGATGTCTATTGCACAGTTTTTAATAAAAACACTAATTTAAAATGTCTACGTAGTTTTATAGTAGGCCTACTGTACCAATTTTTTAATTTTTTTAACAGTTTAAAAACTAAATTAATTACTTATATTTCCAACAGATGGTTCTAATAAAACCGTACCAAAATAGCGTAGGATCAACTACATTGGTAAGGTTTGCTATATGGTTGGGAATGTATTTGAAAAGAAAAATCACTGTAAACCAGCTTTTTACTGTAAGAACAACTTAGGGAAAATGTTAGTAAACTGTAAGGATAAAATAGATAACATGCAAAGAAAGTGGTGTTTATAAACTGTCATGTAACATTTGTAATGCAGCTTATGTAGGCCAAACAGGCTGTAGTTTTAAATGTAGGTTAAGTGAACACGAAAGAAGTTAGCAGTTGGGTCGTAATAACTAGTTTATCCAATCATTTAAAAATTCATTTAGTGTCAGATTTTTTCAATAATGTTAATTTTAAGATTCTCCATGTCAATGAAAAAAGTAGGACATTAAATTCATTAAAGATGTTCAAAATTGAGTATTTTAAAGACTCCAACCTTGTATTAAATGAACAGACAGAATTCATGTCAAACCCACCCTTTCCCTTTACCTGTGTTTGCTGGCCGAGCAACTGTTCTCTGTTGTAATATTTGTATTTTCCTCCGTCTGTGTTTAGCTGCTTTGTCACTGGCGAAACCATGGTCGGCAAGGCTCAATACAATTTCTTAGAATTTACTAAAAATTGTTTCTTTTTCTTTAAAATTGAGTTCTACCAAGTATCTTCGGCCATTAGTGCAAGTCGTATATTATTCAGTTTTTACAATTATTATTATTATTTGTTCCAACATTTGCCGATTTGCCGTTATTAAATTTGTGTATAAAAAAGATTTTTTTAAGTTAGATGGCAAACATAGGCCTACACTATTCTATGTACTGTATGTGTCAGTTTTTTACTTGATAATGAGAGTTGATTCGTACTCTATTCGTCGTGTGTCATTAGCGAATTTCCATAGGAAAGATGAGATATTGCAGCGACTCTTATCGTGAGACCTAAAGTTGGGAGTAGTAAATAAGCACTGATCATGCTCCTCAGATCATGTTTTAGGATCTCATTAAAAACATTGTTATATGTGTTCGCACTCTAACCGCCACATTTTACATCCGATTTTGTCTAAATTTGGTGCACACGATGGATGACTAAGTAGCTCAAACGAGTTAGTTAGCCAAAAAATCCAACAAACGGAAGTCCTTTTTTTGACCACAAGAAATGTTTTTGTCAATTTTTTGTACTAAAATATTTTGGGGTTATATTCTACACGTTTTTTTTTTTTTAACACGACCTAGCAGCTCATTTGGTTCTCCTAAAATCTATCAAAACATAAAATATCATAAAAGTACTTCAAGTTCAAATCCACTAGGGGGATTTTATCGTTGGTCAGCTTCTGTTACTAGGCCGACGGCCACAATGCAAACTGTTGCGAGCTAAGCAAAAGCAGTAAAAAATCTGTGACCACAAGGTCGAGGTGCAAACTCACAAAGCGAGTTTTTCTGCTGCGAGCGGAACGAAGGTAAATTTGAACCGGGGTTGGAGACTGAGTTACACATAAACTCTACTAATATTTTGTACACATAGGCAGCTATTCAGCGCCTTCGAGATCAATTTCCCAAATATTTGGTTGAAACCCTAAAATCATACAAACTTAATTTTGGAAATTCAGTGGTTCAGCAGCGTGGTCGAATTGTTACATTTTCTAGACTACTTTAATTTTTGTTAATTACCTGGTACGAAGAAACTGCATTGCTTCTGAATATTCTTGAGAAAATAAACTTACAAACTTTACATGAAATTATTAATTTTTATTTACTAATTTATCCTTCACAATGTTACACAGTACTCTTAGCTCTATACATATTTCTCTGCAAATAACATAATATTCTCCAATACAGGTCAGGTTATTCTAAGTTATTCTTACAAATCAAATTGTGCAATATCAATTACAGGCTTTACTTTAATTTAAAATATGCTCAAACCTCAATGTTTTAAATAATATCCGTATCCAGTTCACTGATCATTATACAGGGTGTTTCAAAATGAATGTAAGGGTTTAAGGCTTTGTGGTATTTATTGCATTTAACTTACAATTATAAATAATACATCAAATGAAAGCGCAACTCAAACAGTTTTTCCTACAAGTGTTCAATGTGAGCATCATCGAGTTGATAGCCAAGTTCGTCCCAAACCATGTTCAGTGTGTCTGGAGTAATTGTTGCAACAACTGGTTCATAAGTCGGTTAGGTCAGCTGACATACACCTGATCCTTTATGTACCCCCAAAGGTAAAATGCGCAATGCGTCATATTGGGTGAACGTGAAGGCCGTGCGAAACAAGCTCTCTCATCCGGCCAATCCAGCGGTCGGCTACAACGTCGTTTAACCAATCGCGTACTGAGTTATACAAGTAAGACGGCGCACCATCTTGCTGCCAAATAAAGTTCTGTGGTTCAGTTTCTTCCGATTGAGAAAAGAGCCATAGTTGTAGCGCATCAAGATAAGAAACAACAGTTACTTAACCAAAAAGAGGCCCTTAAACTCTCCACATATAAAGAAAAAAAAACATTAAATTTAGGGAAATCTCACTGCAACTGTACCATCTCGGGATTTACTGACCCCCAGATGCGCACATTATGAGTGCTCACAAGACCACTTAGGTGAAATATCAATTCATCATTTAATAAATGACACAATCCAGAAAATTTTCATCGCCATGAAGCAACATATCATTTGCAAAGTTGGCACGTAAACCGTATTATGTAGGCTTTCGAACTTGTAACAACTGCAAACAATGAGGACATGGTTGTAAACTCTCACTGAAATTGCTAATTAATTACTAGACTTCCAAACTGATTTCTTGGGGCTAAGCGTCAAAGACTCTCTCACACGTTCTTCAGTTTTATTTTAATCGTCCCTTACTCTTCCCTTTGCTAACACAGATGACACAATCTACGGATGTTGTAGGATTACATTTGAAGTTAACACAGAACACACGTTGCACTGTAATTACAGATACAGTCGTTGTAAACACAAAAAGCTTTCCGTTCACTAGTCGCCGTCTTTACTATTAGCGCTTTCTAACTGAAGGCAGAGGAAACAGGTGTACCAACAAAACTGTTTTAGTTGCTCTTTCATTTGATGTATTATTTATAACTGTAAGTTAAATGTAATAAATACTACAACCCCTATATTCATTTTGAAACTTCCAGTGCTTGCATGAATTCACCAATTTCAAAAAATATAAACAGTTTAGTCACACAAATTATGTGATTAAGGCAGGGCATCCTGGATCGAGTCTGGACTCAGGCTAACAAGCAGGTAATTTGACAAGGTTTCTCAGATGATCTTCACATCGTCCTCATGTCTCTATTTTTTATAAAAGTTTAAGGATTCCCCCCAATGACATAAAGATGCTTAGCCTCGAACTGTGGTTGGCTATTTCTTAT
>JAGFPH010003696.1:0-10499 GCA_018207615.1 Philaenus spumarius
GGGCCCTGACCACCTGGGCATCAGCTTGGCGGCCCTCTTATCTATTGCGGAGCTCAGATTGTGCGTCTTACACCACACTAGATCGCCAATCTTGAATTGATGAGGTCTACGGTTCTTATTGTAGACGCGCTCAGACTTTTGATGGGCTCGAAGAATGTTGTTTTTGGCATTACGCCAGATTTGATGAGGGTCGGAATGGTCCCTGGGAAGCAGGTCGTCGATATTCCAGGTTAAGCTGAGCGGGGTGTTGGGCATGAAGTTAAAAATGATTTTAAAGGGAGAAGTTTTTAAGGTCTCGTGGGTTGCGAAATTGAAAGCTAATTGTAGCCATGATAAGGATTTGTCCCAAGAAGTTTGGTTGTTGGAATGATAGGCAATTAAGGCGGCTTTAAGGTTTCTGTTCAGACGTTCCGCATTGTTCGGTTGGGGATGGTAAGGTGACAAGGTAGCGTGTTTGATACCACGAGTGAAGCAGTAGTTGCGGAACGAATGCGATGTAAAACAGGTAGCATTGTCAGAGATCAAGATCTTAGGAAAACCAAAATGCTGGAAAATGTTTTGGCTTAAGGCCTTAATGCTGTTGAAAGAGGTGGCGTCTCTGACAGGGCAAAGCCAGGTGAATTTAGAGAACTGGTCCACAGCGACCAGTATCATGGTGTTGCCTTGCGCCGTTCGTGGTAGTTTACCAACGTAGTCAATGTGGATTTTCTCCATAGGACGGGTTGGGACAATCGATGACAAATAGCCTAGTTTGCTATTTTGAGCGGGCTTGCTCACTGCACATGTTGCGCAACTTCTAACCTTCTGGGTGACATCCTTTACGAGTGAAGGCCAGAAGAAAAACTCACTCACTTTAAATTTGGTCTTGAAAATACCTAAGTGACCTCCTACTGGGGAATCGTGATAATAATTAATGATTAGGTCCACTAGTGATCTGGGTACGCAAATTTTGATAGGGATACCTTTATGATTCTTAAGGCAAAGGGTCCCTTTATTTAGACAATATCTGCTAGAAGATGCACCAGCTTCTAGATCTGAAATTATGGGACTTAAAATGTCATCAGCGCGCTGTTGAGCGCTAATGTCCTGGAAGGCTAAAGGGAAATTAGTTAAAAGGCTATTGCAGACTATGGTGTTCTCAGAAGGAGACGGTTGTTCTGGTTGCTTTTCTAGCTCAAACATCCTAGAAAGTGAATCTGCGATTACATTTTGGGTGCCCCTAATATGTGCCACTTGAAATTTCAAAGAAGTTAATTTGGCTATCCACCGTCCCATTTTGCCTAATTGTCGGGGACGGGCAAGTAGCCATGAAAGGGCCTGGTTATCAGTCTCTAAGAGAAACTCGCGATGCTCGAGGTACTGTCTAAATTTCTCTACTCCAAAGATTACGGCCAGGCATTCTGACTCATACGCAGAAGAGGCTTTTCTTTCCGCAGGTGTTAAGGTGCGGGAAGCATAGGCAATAGGTTGACGAGAACCGTCAATTTCTTGGAGTAGGACTGCTCCTAAAGCACACGAACTCGCGTCCGTTTGAAGGACAAAAGGTTTGTCGAAATTAGCCATACGAAGTACGGGAGGTTGCGCAATGGCATTACGCAGATATTCGAAAGCAAGTTGTTGCTCAGTGTTCCAAACGAACTTTTGTCCTTTCCGCCGGAGCAGATTCAGAGGAGCGGCGTGTTCAGCGAAGTTTGGGATAAACTTAGAAAAAAAATTGACCATACCAATAAAGCGTGACACAGCTTTTGGATTGGTGGGTTTAGGAAAAGTTCTGATGGCCTTGGTTCTTTCTGGATCGATTTGCACGCCTCTAGCAGAAACTAAATGTCCAAGGAAACTTATCTCTCTTACTGCAAAACGAACCTTATCGGGATTAACCGTAAGTTTCGCTCTTCGCAAGCGAGATAGGACTTCACGCAGATGTTTGATGTGCTCATCCCAAGTCTCAGAATAGATGACTAAGTCATCGAGATAATTGAAAACGAATTTAAATTTGATGTCTGAGAAAACTTGGTCTAGAAGTCGAGTTAGAACTTGAGCGCCAGTACAAAGTCCAAATGGGACTCGTGTAAACTGGTAGAGCATCCAAGGGGTACAAAAACTGGTGAGATGTTTAGAACTCTCGGTGAGTGGAATCTGATGGTAGGCTGAATTAAGGTCAAACACAGTGAAAAACTTGGCTCCCACAAACCAATTGAAGCACTGGTGCAGATTAGGAAGGGGTACGGCTTCGATTACGATATGTTGATTTAGTTTTCGATAATCGATGACCATGCGGGGTTTCTTTTCAGGATGTTGAACAAGAAACGCTGGAGAAGAATAATTGGAAATGCTTTTCTCTACTACTCCCTTTTCAACGAGGTCCTTGATGTGCTCCCTCAAAAATTGCATTTTCGGAGGGGCCAATTGATAGGGCTGGCTTTTCACCGTTATATTGTCTTTCAGCACTATTTCATATTTAATTAGGTCGGTGAGCCCTAATTCAGTAGTAAGGACATCAGGGAAATTTTCTATGAGTCCTGAGATCTCCTTTTGACATTTGTCATCAAGGTGACTCAGTGGATTTTCGGTGACCTGAGTAGCAGAGGATAAAGTAACTGTAGGAGGTAACCTTTTTTTGAAAATTTACTAATTGAAAGGGTTTAGCCTTATAAAATTTAAACGTGAAGGTGCCTTGGAAAAGATCTAAAATGAGTCGACTTTTCAGAAAGAAATCGGACCCTAGGATGAGAGGACACGACAGCTGAGGTGCCACTAAAATTTCAAAATTCCAGCTGCAGTGCTGTATTTTAATATGGACTTTACAAGCTAGATTGATCCCTAGCTTTTCTCCGTTTGCGGTGAGGCACTCCGATTTTACCTCTTGAATTTCTTTAATTACATTTAAAGATTCTAAATGTTCAAAAAGATCAGAAGACATGATGCTCCTGACTGAGCCAGAGTCTAACAAGGCGTTAGTCTTAAAATTTTTAAAATTTACTTCAACAAGAGGTAGAATCTTGTTGCTCAAACCTCTAGATTTTAAGGACTTATAAGTTTTTCTCGTGAGAGAATTATTAGCTAAGGGAGAAAAACTATTGATCTTATCTTTACCTTTTTTGAAAGAATGGCACTCCCAGTTATAGTGACCAGTTGTTCTGCAGTTGAGGCACGTGGGCCTTAAGTAAAAGGGTGCAACTAATCCCTGTTTAAAATTTGAAGAGTGACAAGATTTAGTGGATGTTGAGAGATTACTCTCATGTTTAGAATGTAGTTTGGACCTATACTGATTGTGTATTACCCCAGGTTTAGTATGAAAGGGAACAGATTTATTTAAAAGAGGTGTCTTACGTGGTAAGGTTTTATTTAAGTATGCAGGTTTAAAAAAAGATTGATAAAATTTAATGTGGCTATAATCTTTTTCTACTGAAGGAGCTTTGATTGTAGAAACGACTAATTTTCGCTTCTTGAATCGTTTTTTGGATGAGAAGAAAAATTATGTTGATACTGTCGACGTTGATTAGGATACTGCCTACACTGTGGGCTAGTATGACCTCTTTGGCCACAATTGTAACATGTTACGGGTGACCTTATGGGTCTAAACTCGGGTTCCGACCTAGAGAAGCTTTTTTTGGTAGCCAATCTTTCTTGATCAGTGTATAAGGTATTATTGACTTGGGCACAGATGGTATCCAAGTCATTAAAGTTAACAGGCCTTTTTGCGAAAACCAGACAGTTTCGCACTTCCGGCGAGAGAGCATCTACAATAACTTGGGTGATTTCGGCTTCATTTTTATTGACAAGAAGCACCTGCGCTGCTTCCTTGATGTCGGAGACAAAATGGTGCAGAGTCTCTCCCAAACCCTGAGGTCTAAAGAAGAGATCCTGCTCCAAAGTGTTCCGACGTTTAGCAGGAATAAAATTGTCTAGAGCCTCTCTGTGGAAAGCACGAAACGTCGTATGCTTACATAAGCAAGAGCTTAACGGTTCCTTTGCGTATGGCATAAGGATACTTAAAATATTTCTTTTAATGTCCGGGTAAATTCTACATAAGGACAAGGCAATTTTGATGAATTTAATAAGCTTCTCTAAATCGAAGCCGTCGGTTACGGGCAAAGTTGCTATTAACTTTTCAGCGGGATGGCTAAGTTTGCCATAGACTACTTCAGGAGTGGACTCCTGTGCCAAAATAACGGGAGCAGGTACGGAGCCTGTGTTTAGCGAATTTCTTTCGCTTGACTGCTGCCCTAAAATCGAAATGGTGGGAACTGTGGTCACATTGATTTGGTGCGGCGCTGCGGACTGCGTAGAAATTGCTGACTCATTTAAATTATCTGCGGAGAGCGACTGGAAATTTAATTTAAGCATTTGCAGAGCTGCCAACATGCGGTTACATTCTGCATTGTGTTCAGTGGCATTTAAATTTAAGTTATTGATACCTGTAATTAATAGGCTCAGCCTAGCCTCAAACAGTTCGAGCCTTGTATTGAAACGAACTAATGCTAAATTTTGTGTGGAGTTTAAATCAGAAAACGTATCATTTAAATCATCAAGAGTTTCCTGAGCAAGGTCTAACTGCTCCTCAACATTATCAACAGTGATCTTATTAGCACAAGGCTCAGAACCCGCCTGAAGTAGGCCTCGCAAACTAGGTCGCATAGTCCTTACAGTGCCAACACCGCCTCCTCGCACCATTACCTCAAAAGAAAGTTCTGGCTTTCTAAGATAATCAACTATTTGTTGTAAGTCCGACATGTTTATTTAATTAAATAAAAAAAAAAAAGCCAGGTGATAATTTGGAAAAGAGTAAAAAAAGCTATGTGTACGTGAGTAAAAAAAAAGGAATTAAAGACAGATACAAACAGAGAGAAATTTTGTAATTTTTTTTGAATTTTATTAAGTTTCTATCTATTTTTGGATTTTATGAAATTTTATTAATTTTTTTTTGGATTTTATAGTTTTTTTGTAATTTTTTTTTGATTTTATTTGTCTCTGCTTGGATATATCTAAAATTGTATGTAAAAAGGGAAGCCAAAAAAAAAAAAAACAAAAATTTTAAAGTTTCATCAAAAAAAAATATAGGTTTATGAAATATGTCGTAGTATGAGAAAGGTGCGACGGATGAAGGAAATATCGATAGGAAAGAAGAACAAGGACCATTGAGTTACCACCAAACGAAAAATTAAACTATATAATAACTATAATCACAGAGTGTGACTAAAAGCAAAACTAAATTTAGGCCTATCTGACAACCGGACAGCTGAACCAATTTTTTAAATGGAAAGTAACCACGCAATCTGCGGACCAGAAAACATGTACCAATCTTACAAAAGAATAATTAAGGGAACGGAAGCAATACTGGGCCACATAGATTGGTACTGTTCAAGACTTACCTTAGAATTTAAATATCACCAAAAGTAGGAATATTTCAGCTTATCTCTTACAATGCACAGGATACCTAAAGGTTACCTCAATAAACCATAGAAATATGTATAATTTTAGGTTTATTAACCAAGTTAAATAAAAGTTTATACGCCCTTAATACAAAAAGATAATTAACATGCCCTTAATACAAAAAAGATTGAGATTTAAAAAAAGAAAACATATATATTTTATTAAATTTAATTTAAAAACCCTTCCCAAAAATAAAATTCAAAAAAACCCTCCTTTTTAATAATAATTACAGAATTTATACAGAAGATTTACAAGTTACAAAGTTTTAACATGAAGTACCATGGATTTGTTTTAAGAAAAAAATATATATTTGTCGTTGGCCAACTCTAAAAGGTAATTATAAATAATTAAATCAATAGACAAAATTAATTATGAGACGTCTCTCTATATATAAAAAAAAATGTGTAAAATTTCTAATATGCAGCCCTTAGGGCTAAGGTCCGAAATGTGCTAGCTTGCTCCTCCCAATTTATTTAATACTAACATATCCTAAGTAGTACACATATGCAAAAATTACTTTCAAAATACAGCCTATTTAACACTTAACATAAAAGAAAAGAACAAATGCAGATAGTTCTCATTTTAAATTAACTTCTGTCTCTAATTAAAACTCAGTAGAAATATTTTGATTATGTATTCAATTTTCAGTTGCAAGGTAGGCCTTTTCTAATTGTAGTAGTTGCAGGTTATCTCATTGCATTAAACATCCCCTGCAGTTGGACCAGTTTAACTGTATAACACAGATAACAATTTCCTTTTTAGAAAACTTGCAGTTATTTAAATAAGCATAAAATGATAGTTCTTTGAGTTGGCTGTTTTATTGAATTTTGTAGCACAGATAGCAAATTGCTACTTAGATTGTGATGGTTAATATAACATGTGTAATGTTGCATAACACTGTCTGTACATGTTAGGTAAGCCACATGGTAACATAAAAGAAATGTTAACGTTTAGTTACATATCAGCAATATATTTTGCTTATAGCTTATTAAAAGTTTTCAATATCTGTTACACTGTAGACATACTACACAGTTATAGTTAATTAATGCATAACACTTTAGGCTTGCTTGTGGAAATATGTTTAGGCTTTAACAATAACAAAAATGATATCGGCTTTATAGTTTTTTGTAGGCTGTAAGATTTACATTTAAAATTTAGGCTGTAAGAATTACATTTAAGTTTAGGCTGTTGTAAAAAAGAAATACATAGGTTTCTCTAATAAATTGAACAAAATGAGTTAGGAAGTTGTACATGAAGCAAAAGTGGAAATAACCTAATTAAGTTTTACAAGTAATATTTTATAATTATTAAGGTAAAGCTAAAATATTCTACCTGGTATGCGGAAAAACAAGGTTTAGAAGTAATTCATGTTGTTCAGCGACACACGTTAACCGCGATCAAATTATTTAAAGTTTAGTAACATCACTACCACTTGGCAGCGTCTAAAAGTTTTCGTTCGTAACGGTCTAATGGCCGACCTACTAGTACAAACTTATGACCAAGCAATTTTTACTTGACGAGATAAAGAGACAGCTGATCGGTTGTCGGATTACAAAATGCCATCGCATACTAAACCAGTGTAACACCGTACAGAGTCGACATCTGGCGGAGAAAAGGATAACTATTTGGGGACTGGGTGAAGGTTAAATGATAGAAAGGTTGTAAATGTCGATGGACGTTACAATACCAAATTTCATTCCAATCCATTCGGTAGTTTTGAAGAAGTCGTTTTTTAATAACTTTGATCCCCCCCAAACCCCCCTAAAATTTCAAATTTTTTCAAACCCTTTCTTAGTGAGCACCTATGGCCCTAGAGGAAGCTAAATACCAAATTTCATTCCAATCCGTTCGGTAGTTTTTGAGAAATCGTGATGAGTGAGTCAGTGAGTCAGTGGGTTTTGGCTTTTATATATATAGATATACAGTATATGATTTTTAATGACACCCCAAAACGTGTTTTGGGGACCATGATCGGTGCTCATTTGCTATTCCCGACCTTGGGTCTTAGCATAAGGGCCACTATCATAGCTCATTTTTCCTATGGAAATTCGCTAATAAACGTACAGTAAAGTATAGGCCTACTACTCCTCCACACTACTTCGCTCTCCAATCGCTCGACAATTTACTTCCAATGTTCGCGGCGAAGTAAATGTTGTACAATCTGATATGTTACTGGAATGACTATTGATTAGGACAGAGGCACTTGGATCGAGTCAGGGTGGGGGGGTGCGGTATCATAGATCCTGACGCATACGAAGTAGGGTCAGTTATTTTGTGAATGACAGAACTTTTATATAAAAGAGCGATATAAATTCAACCTGATATCGCCGTTGGTTATTAAAAACATTAACCGATTCTAAATTTGCCAAGTATGTTGATATGGTAATAAATGTAAATGTTTTGTATGTTGTATATATGCGTTGCTAAGCTTATGATCGGAATCAGCTGTTTTGTCTGTTATAGGCCTGGGAGTGAACCACTATATTTTCACAATTTTTACGCTTTAGTATCTCAATTTTGCAAAATTCTTTCTTAGTGTTAGCCTATGACACCATAAGTATATACGTTCAAATGTTCGTATTTTTATCTTAAGGCGAGGCTACCCTGTCCGTCATATTGAATCTGATTCCTATAAGAGCAATGCTACAGTACAAATAATGTTTTCTGTTAATTCGTGGAAAAACTTTAAAAATTTGGTTTCCTTTTAAAGTACTGTCATTGGCGGATGTCGATTGCTGAATACATTTTCAAAAACTGTTTTATGGTTTTCATAAACGTATGATATAAATAGTAAAAAATAGTAAACTTTATTAATGTTTTACTCGGTTGCAAAAAGGGATATTGCAAAAAACCTTAGCAATCAACACCCGCAATCTATTTTACTTAAAGAAAAAAAAATGTAGCTTTCTTTCTTTGACAAAAATATGCTTAATAGTGAAGGTATTTTTAGGATATTTAACATTGAAATTGGTACCCAACTTCGCCGTTTTGAATTTAGGGAGCCGAGCCTTAAATCGTTTTCGCTTCCGTTGACCCCTATACTGCCCTGCTAAGCACAAAGGGGGTACCTAAATTTTTTCTGAAATTGATTTATTGTTACTAGGCAATTCTAGATGTTATTATGCACCAAATTCTAAGGTATTTTGGTCGTATCTACAAGAAAAGTATTAAAAAATCACCCTTTTTAAGTTGTTGTATGTTCATCTTCTTATACATTTTCAGAAGGTTGTTTTGGTGTAACGAACAAATACTAAGCATAATTTGGAGTATCTGCTGTAGTTACTACCAAAACACTTTAGCCTCATTTTAAAACCTCTTAACACAGGGTATTATTTTTATTTAGTTGTATCTTCTATATTTATTTCCAAACAACAGAATTTTAACTTTTGTATGCATGGAAGTTAATTTATATGATCTTCAATTAATTTCAAATAATAATATCATAAACATTTGATAAGCTACATTTAATAAACGTGCAAAACACAGCACTTTAAATTTCAAACGTTGATTTCTTAGTTTTCTGTTTCATGCAGATACCCCATTTGCGCTTAGCAGGGCAGTATATCAGTCGGACAGGATAAAGCCGGGTATTAATTATATAAATTGTAACAAATTTCCACATTTCGGTTCAAAATTAATTTATGAAGATTCTAATCGAGGTGTGAATGGGTAGGTGTGCTCGAATGGTGGATATTATCTAAACACATAATTACAATATAGGCTAATGTTGTTTTGTTGTAAAAAAACTCGAAATGTATTCTTTCGATTAAATTTTTGTCATCTTGAAGACAAATTAAATACCTGTTCATGTCGTGGATAACCTTTCACGTACAAACAAGAGAAGTCAGCAAGAATTTCACGCACTATCCCCCCATATAATAAATAAAATTGTAACTTAATTAATTGGCAAACATTTTTGCCCGTTTTTGTCCGTTTGACCTCACCAATATACTGCCGCACAGTTAAAATTTGTTCTCTGGTTTTCGAAATAAACTGATCACGATGGACTTACAGGCACCACGTGCATCAAGTGTAATTGAAATGTTTGTGGGTGGTTTGCTGTTTGGCGTGCGGCTTACTGCAAGGTTCAGCAACTGTAGCTTCAAGACAAGGCTCAGGTCTAGTACTCTATTCAACAGAGTACTCTAAGACTACGCTGAACAGATTATTAAACTGTCGAAAGACAAGATTCAAATATAACAGGGACAGTTGTAAAAGTGTTATTTAGCCCAGCCGGCAAGTATTTTTTTCTTTCGAAAGCAACTACAGCCAATTGTATTAGTTAAATCAGAATATTTTACAAAGCACAAAATTCCCTACCGATTGTATTTAAAAACATTTTCTGTAAATATTATTCAAAGATTTACGTTCTACAAAATATTTCAATTTGCAGTTTCGCTAAAATTATCTTCTTAACGTAAATCATTATTTTAGTAAAATATGTTAAGAAGTAAAATTAAAAAGGCCTGTTTGGTTTGTTTATAAGAAACAGATTTCGAGATATTCTAAGAATAATATTTTTTCAAGATGGCGGCTGAAGAAAGGGCTGAACGTGCAAATTTTTTGCAATTCAACAAAAACTTTTTCAGAACATTTTTTTCGCGTTTACTAAATACTGTTAAGTGTGTTTTTAATAAACTGTTTCTTACGTGTTTTACAATTTCATAAAAGACGGAAACAAATTGAATAAAATATACACAAAGTGAGTTAAACCTTATATCTTATTGGTTTTAAACTTGACCTAAAAAAAAGCTGTTGATTGTGAAGAATAATAAATTTATTTTACATTTGCTAAATTGGTTGGTATGGTAATGCGAATGTAAATGTTGAATGTTTTGTAAACATTTGTTGCTAAGGTTTTGATCAGAATTAGATGTCGTATCTGATATAGGGCTGGAAGTGCTGAAACCCCATATTTTCACAATTTTTACGCTTTAAAAACTAAATTTTGCAAAATCCTTTCTTAGTGTGATTCGCCATAAGAATATAATTTAAATTTTCGTATTTTTATCTTAAGGTGTTTTTTGTTCCACGTTGATTCTATATCAGCCAGGTCAAAGTCGCGT
>JAGFPH010003696.1:10599-21426 GCA_018207615.1 Philaenus spumarius
TTTAAAACCAGTATAAATGCGAACGTGTGGCACGATACTTAACTGGGTTTGGGTTGTAAATCAAAATATCTTTACATTCACTGAGGAAATGGAGAAGGGGTTATAGCACGACCTGATTGTTTTTTTTTTTTTTATATATATCAGGGTTGTTTGAAAATAAACGAAGCATTTAAATCAAACAAGCAAGGTATAAACTAAATAAATATAATAAATACAGCACTTAGTAAACATTTCAGTGTATCCTGGAACAATAAAATATACAAATATAATGTAATATTGTCAACTCAGATATTCGTTTCTACCCAAGCGTTGAAGTCTCCCATACATATTAAAGCAGTATGTGCATAGTGTCCCGGAACAATAAAAATACAGAGTGTCTTGCAACCATATGAACAAACTTTATCACGTTATTCAGCATGTCAAAAAAAACAAAAAATGTAATATGACATTTTTTTTTGTGTCCTATCTCATTCCGTTTTCGGTCTGTCTGTCTGTATGTGTTTTTTACAAAATACTTCATATTTTTGGAAGTAGAAAAGATATTGACCTCAAACTTTGTACACCTATTTTTTGCGTAACCTTTTATCACTGTACAAAAAATTCAAACATTATTTTAATTATTTTAAAAATGGCGACCGTTTAGAATTTTTAATGTTAAATATCTCAAAAACCGCTAACTTTACAAAAAAATTACAAGAGACAAAAACTTTACTTTTTTAATGACAAACTCAATTGTTTTTTATTTTATCTGTAGCTCAAAGGACAACAAAGATATTGACAAAAAAAAGGAAAAATTTATTTCTTGGTAGTTGTCAACAATACCCAGAATTACTCTAGAAACAAAATATTTTAAAGTTATTTTGAGCTAAAATAATAAGTTATATGGATAACGTTCCGAGTACTTTCTGAACTGATTCTACTGGTAAAAATAATTTAAAAAAATCATATATTCATAGGTCTGGAAATGCTTCGTTTGAGAGTTACAGCTGGTGAAAGATTTCACCCATGTTTCAGATTACTTACATAAACGAATCCCTATTAAAATATGTAGGGCGTTAATTAAGGTGTAAAATTTAATTTAATTTACGTAAAATGAACACATAAATTTAATAAAATAGGTAACAGTGCTGTAACTGCAGTTATATTTACCGCAAAATTCGGTCTCAAAAAAAAAATGTTTTCTGCAGGGTTTTAGTAGATTAACTTTGTGAAATGGGTATAAACCCTCAAACGTATTATATTTTGTAGAGAATTTATTTCTGAAGATATTTGTGTAAAATAGGCCAATAAAAAACAAAAACAAAATTAAAATATCTAGGAAAAGCATATCTTTAAAAATAAATTAAATAATTATAAAATATCCAACTTTTAAATACAAATGTAACGGTAGCTTAACTATGAAAATCTAATGAGAAATAACAACAATGTGATCATGTTTACAAATAAAAGTATTACCTGTTTATCAATAGTGAATTATTTACAATCTTTGAATATCAAATTATTTGGTAACCAGTACAAAACAAAAAAAAGTTGTCCTTTTACAGTGATACATTTTTCCTTTTCTTGGTCAATATCTCTGTTGTGCTTTGAGCTACAGACAAAATAAAAAAAAAACATTGAGTTTTTCATTACAAAAGTAAACTTTTTCGTCTCTTGGATGTTTTTGTAAAGTTAGCGGTTTTTGAGATATTTGACATTAAAAATTATAAACGGCCGCCATTTTGAAAATATTTAAAATGTTCTAATTTTTCGTACAGTGATAAAAGGTTACGCAACAAATATGTGTACAAAGTATGAGCTCAATATATTTTCTACTTCTAAAAATATTAAGTATATTGTAAAAAAAACACATACAGACAGACCGAAAACGGAATGAGATAGGACACATGTTATGTTACTTTTTTTGTTTCTTTTGGCATGCTGAATAACGTGATAAATTTTGTTCATATAATCGCAAGACACCCTGTATAATGGTATATTTTCATCTCAGATATTCATCAATACTCAAGTGTTGAAGTCTCCCTACATATTAAAATATTATATACAGAGTGTACCGTAACAACATCTAACCTTTCAGTGAAGATTATTCCTTGTGTAAAGACATATTTTACAAAATATGGATTACGAAAAGAACACGATTGCCACACCCGATACGAAGGTGTCTCATAATTTAAGGTTAAATACTGTGACCTTGGTGTGACACTGACCTTGTCAACGGGGAAATTAAATGTAATTAAAATGCTGAAAAACAAACTCAGATTAGTATAAACCGGTGACAATCTATTCAGTGCGGACACAATTTGCATTTCGTTAAAGTCTCCTGTTAAGTTATGCGATAATACGCCTCGTTTTGCGAAAAGGAGGAAATAACAACTTCAACACGCAACTGATTTTAATTAAAGTGTGTGTCTTTGTTGTTTTAAGGTGTGTTTACTCGTTCGGTGTCATTATTATTATTAATTTGTTTTTCAACAAATTCACAGTGAATTTTTTTTTTTTTTTTTTTTTTTTTTGTAACTAGTAAGCCCGAGAAAAATCCCAGCAGATATAAATAATTTTAAAAAAATAGCCTACTATTTAATAACAACAGACTTTATTAATGCTGACTGGGATTTTTAACTCGGTAAATGTGTAACAATTATTATAAGGATTATAAAACTGTAGGCCTATTTGTTACATCTTTTTGAAGTGATAACTTCTATTGGCAAGTTGGGCACTTTCGACTTGGCTATGTTTTCGAAATCTCGCGTCACGCCAGATTTCTCGCGAGATCTTGCATCACGCCAGATTTCCCGCGAGATCTCGCATCACGCCAGATTTCTCGCGAGATCTCGCGTCACGCTTTTGTTTAGACACAAGTCAGATCTTGGAGAGGGAATATTATTAATACATTATTTACATTTATTAGCATAGCAATCAAATTAACACATAAGAATTAGTTAATATAATATAACAGCTGATTTCGCCCATCATCTGTAATTCTTAAACAAAACCCAGCGTAGATTATATTTTGGGGTTATGTTTACAACTTCAACCATTAAAATTTCTTGTGATGTTAATTTTCTTATATATTAGTTATACAACTAATGTAGGCTTCTATAACTATAAGTTATATGGGCTTCTACACGTTATAAGATTTGCTTTGGGGTTATAAACTGTATATAAAACTAACCTTTGATCATCAATATATTCGTTTATACAAATTTAAAGAAGGATACCTACTGTTTAACTTCGCAAACATTCGTACATCTTTGTATAACATATTTGATTATTAATTTCTTTACTGTAATATTAACAACTTCTAAATCATTTGATCTATCAATATGAAATAAAAGGTAACTAAAAGATAATATTTTTACCTTTCTTTAAATATATAATAACGGATATAAATAAACAATTTGAACAAATAGGCCTACAGTTTTATAATCCTTATAATTGTACACATTTACCGAGTTAAAAATCCCCGTATTCATAGAAGTTATCACTTCCAACGTGTGGTCTTAAGCACACCCAGTTAATTTTTTTATTTGTATTCATTATTATATATCAAAACTAGCTGACCCATACGGCGTTGCCAGTGGTGGTTGGTATTTTAAGTCGTTTAACGTAATTGTATTATTTTTAAGTGTTCAGTCAGTCAGTGGTATTTGGCTTTCATATATATAGATCTTAAATAATAATATAAGTCTATAATAACACTATTGTCATAATAATATAAGATCTGAAATTATGATTTTAGTAACTTTGATCCCCCCAAACTCCTCCTAAAATGTCGAAATATTTCATACCCTTTCTCAGTGAGCATATATGGCCCTAGAGGAAGCTACATACCAAATTTCATTCCAATCCGTTCGGTAGTTTTGAAGAAATCGTGATTTAAAAACTTTAATCCCCCAAAACCCCGCCTAAAATTTCGAATTTTTTGAAACCCTTTCTTAGCGAGCGCCTATGGCCCTAGAGGAAGCTACATGCCAAATTTCATTCCAATCTGTTCGGTTATTTTGGAGAAATCATGATTTAGTAATTTTTACCCCCAAACCCCCTAAAATTTCGAATTTTATCAAACGCTTTCTTAGTGAGCACCTATGGACCTAGAGGAAGCTACATACCAAATTGCATTTCAATCCGTTTGGTAGTTTTTGAGAAATCGTGATATATATATATATATAGATAGATAAAGATGAAAACATTATCTTTTAATTGCTTTCTAACTTCATATTGACAGATCAAATGATTTAGAAGTTATTAATATTATAAAGAAGAAATTGATAATGGAATTTGATTGTTTATTTGTTATACGAAGATGTACGAATGTTTCCGAAGTTAAACGAATGGGTATCTCTTATTTGAACATGTTCATGAATATATTGATAATAAAAGGTTGTATTTATATTCATTTTATAACCTCAAAGCAAATCTTATAACGTATTATAGGCTATATTAGTTCTTTAACACATAGGCCCTACTTTAAAAAAATAAACTTCGCAAGACTTATATTGATTGAAGTTGTAAACATAACCACAAAATATAATCTACGATAGGTCTTGTTTAGGTATTACAGATGATGGATGAAATCAGCTGTTATATTATATTGTTACTCACGTACGTACGTCCCGTATGTATGAATGTTCGCTTTTATGCCTATGATTATACCTATGATGTTGATGATACCTGATAATCGTAAGGCTATACAAATTATTTTTTACACGACCTTTAACTATAATTTAAGGAACTTTATTGTTTTTTCTTTATCATCATCTATTCTTCCGTCTTGTAAAGCTTATTGGACTACACATATTATCGTAATTAGTTAGGCCTGTTGTTTTCCGCCTAATACAACATATCTTCGTTGCTACCCTAGCGTCGAAGTCTCCGATATATTCCAACAAGTGATTTCCTTGACATAACACCCACGCGAGTGTTAACTAGATAATGATATGTATTTATTTAAATGTGACAATTACATGCAAGTGAATGTCACCAGGCTGTTACAAAGTGATATTTGCATTGGCACAGTGTTAGTTACACTTAGTATTAACGATAAATGTCGAGAAACTGCGAATTTTCTATAAAAATGTAAATTATCCTGGAACTATGTTATATGTATTTTTCAAACAGGGACGAAACTACAACTCGTTGCATGTTTCAAAACAAAATACATCTTCTAATAATTTACTAAACAAAAGCAACTGCATTGTACAAAATATAACTATGCCTATATAAATGACAACATATTGGTGTTGATTTTCCCCACACTAATTAAGAAAACAAAACCCGTAGATAAGCAATCCCAATTAGTTAAAGTGTGCTTCACAGCTTGGCGCAGATGTATATTGTGTGGTAGTCTTAATACTACTGTCCATTTTACCACTAAATGTAACACTCGAACTAAAAAATATACAAATTTATAATCCAAAATATTGTTTAAATGTCTTAAGAACATACCTAATAAAATGTATAAAATATAAAAACAAACACCACGATATTTTTCTATGAAGTGAAGCCATAGAGAGTTTCCAAGTAAAAAATGAACCTTATTTCATTTGAAAATAATTCCACTTTAACCTTATTTAATTTGAACCTTATTTCATTTGAGCCTTGTTTAGTTTGAAAATTATTTAATTTTTAACCTTATTTCGTTTGAAACTTATTTCATTTTAACCTTATTTTATTTAAACCTTATTTCATTCATTTGAAACTTATTTAATTTTAACCTTATTTCATTTGCAGCTTACTTCATTTGTGCCTTATTTCATTTGAAACTTGATTCATTTGAACCTTATTTCATTTAAACCTTTTATCATTTAAATCATATTTCATTTGAAACTCATTTCGTTTGGACTTTATTTCATTTGAACCTTATTTCATTTGAATCTTACTTCATTTGTTCCTTATTTCATTTGAAACTTGATTCATTTGAACCTTATTTCATTTAAACCTTTTTTTATTTAAATCATATTTTATTTAAACCTTATTTCATTTGATCCTTATTTCAATAGAAACTTATTTAATTTTAACCTTCTTTCATTTGAATCTTACTTCATTTGTGCCTTATTTCAGTTGACACTTGATTCATTTGAACCTTATTTTATTTAAACCTTATTTTATTTAATCTTTTTTTCATTTAAATCATATTTCATTTGAAACTTATTTCGTTTGGACCTTATTTCATTTAAATTATATTTCATTTAAACCTTTTTTCACTTAAATCATATTTCATTTAAACCTTATTTCATTTGAACTTTATTTTCAATAGTCGTTTTTGATGTAAAAGTATGTAGGCTATTTTAAAAACATTTTTTTTAAGGTGAAGAAATATTTTAGGTTAATATTTTGTTATAGGTTAACAAATTACCTACTATAGTTCCGTCAAGTGATCCCTTTACGTTACAAAACAACCGCGGTTTCAGATGACTATATGTGACCATCATCAGGTGTTACAAAAGATCACTCACGATTTAAATTTTTGGAACACTTAAAAGGCACAACACTTGTACACATGTACATTGAATTTAATTTATACAACATTTATAGTTAAATAATCTAGTTTTCCATTCATACAAACTGCTGAGAGTGTCTGTAACGTCAATTCTGCTTCCCTTCCGAGTTTGCAGAAGTACAATAAACTTCTGCACTTCCTCTTCAATCAACTGACAAATTGTATCTCTGGGATTATTGTTTGCATAATGTGACTCTTCAATCCATAGAATCTTAACAAAGTGGTTAAGATATTGTTCAACCCTTATTTTAAAATCACGAGTTTATATTTAAACCTGCTTTTCTCCGAGTAAATTAAATAAACCATAAGAAATTACAAAATTTAAACTTGAACTGGACTTATGAGAAATAACACTATATAAATAAAAAACAGAACACAGTTCCTCATAAAAAAGTTTAATACTTCAAACGCGTTTCGATGACCAGGTCATCATCATCAGTGATGGTTACAAACTTATAACTAATTTGGTAACACGGTTTTTAACTACAGTATATATAACCAGAGTCTTAGTAGGGGGGTTCATCTAAACACGTATCTAAGTGTATCTGTATTTTAACTTATACATAGACTATGTTATTTTATTATATCTTTTTATATATAACTTATTTATGTTATTTTCCCCTTTAGTCACTATCCCCATTACAGTCATTAAGTTCTCACATTGGTCGTTACTTGTTGCCGTTAAGACAATTAAAATAAATTAAACATACACACAATAATTTTAGGTTAGGTTTAGTAGACTGATGAACCAACATTTTAGGTTTATTGAACGCATTTACAATGAATGGACACTTAACTGTGTTTATCATCTTAGCTTTGCTGTAGAACAATTTCTCAAATAGTTGGTTGAAATCCTAAAACATATAAACCTTATTTTGGAATTTCGCTCAACTCACGCCAGCGTAAGCCCATCTACGTTTCAAAATCATCCGATACACCTTCCATCTTAAGTCATTCAATCTACACAGATTATGTCTAAACCGGAGCTTACAGATGTACAAATTGTAAATAATCCGTTCATAACAGCCCTACTTGCAAATAGTTCAAATTAATCCACAATTTAAATAATGACCGGTTACTGTTAAATCAACCAATCATCCGTAGATTAGGCCTACGTCCCATCAATACATGATTAGCTTACAGTAGATACTGCCTCCATGATTGAATGTATTAACAAAGGACAACTTCTCCGTTATATACATTTAGTTATGCAATGCTCGTATATAATTTGGTTAATTACATAATCATCTGGTAATGTAAAATATTTGTAATTGATTGAAGGTATCTTCAGAAGTAAACACACATATTATGTAAATTTGAAAGTTGTTTCTGTGTGTATTTACAACTTGCATGGAAGATATCGATACGAGATGGCAACAGGTACCGACTTTAAAACTTTGGAACACGGAGAATTTAATTAGAATATGTTACTTTTGGAAAGTAAACAACCGAATTTTTAGTATGGTCGTAGTTTAAACCTTTACAACATCTATTATTTTATTTGGTGTTTTACAGTAAAATGTAAACAAATATTTAATAATTCGGGACGTTTTAGAAATTATATACATTGCTACTTATTTTAAAAACTTTTTGGGGTGAAATAATAATCCTTTCGGAGTACAATTGTACCCCTACCGTCCTTTAATCTTTGATAATTTTAATCCTATTTTCTGAAAATACAGAACTTTGCCTTTAGAGATTGAATTTTCTTAGTTTTTCCAAATAAAATAAAATTGTATATGATATTTTACTTGTGTACCATAATAAAGCCATTTTAATAATTTAAAATATTTTTTCCCGTATACCACCACTCGTCAGCCTAACGACACGTTGATTGTGAAACTCCTTCAAAATCTTATCGATTTAAAAGTTTTGATTTGATACAATTATTTCTTTTGCTATATAAATAAACGGCAACATATGGCTGTCAAGCTTGTTTCAACAATTCTGAGCTTGGACCTCCCTCTCGGTTATTTTGACAGTAACTATTTTACACAAAGACCAAACCCTATCAAGCAAATTTATTTCATAATCTACTCAACCGTTCCCCATAGTTCATTTACTAAACATTATATATTTCCCTGAGGTAATTTTATTTTGGAGGGAGTTTTGTACCATCTCCATCCAAGTAGCCCTCGGATCATGAAATAGTTAAAAACAAACATTTGTTAAATTTACTCTTACTGAATAAAACAAGTTTTAGAACTAATTGCACTTTTATTTTTGTAATTATTAGCGAATTTCCATAGGAAAGATGAGCTATTGCAGTGACCCTTATGGTGAGACCTAAGGTAGTCAATGATCCTCGATCATGATCCAAAGAACGCCTTTTGGAGTGTCATTAAAAGTTGTATATGTATATATGCGTTCAAAATCTAACGGTTGCGTTTTAAGCTCGATTTGGTCCACATTTGGTGCAGAGGTCTAGTTCGTTAGCCAAAAAATTGACCAGCCAGAAGCACTTTTTTGACCGGAAGTAACTATATTTTTACATGTTTCGTACTAGAATGATTTTGTTTGGAGATTTTATTTGAAAAATAAATGTAGAATATTACTGTGCACATTTTGTTTTTTTTACACGACCTTATAGATCGTGGTTCGATCTAAACGTAAAATACCATAAAAGTACTTAGTTGAAACCCGAATGGGAGATCTGATCAGAGGCCGACGGCAGAGTTTCTACGCTACTTGCGGAGCGAAGAAGGTCATAACCCGAGGCCGCAAGGTCGATGTGCAAACACGCAAAGCTAGTGGAACGCTGGAGTGCGTGAATTGAAGCTCGAGGCTTAGGTGCAAACAAATTCTACTAATCTTAATAACACAATTAAACACAGTATTCAGCGCCTTCGTGAGTAGATCAATTTCCCAAATAGTATGTTGAAACCCTAAATCATACAAACTTAATTTTGAAAATTCGCTCAACTCGCGTCAGCGGTTCAGCTGCGTGGTTGAATTATTTTTAATCTCAGACAACTTTTCAACCCATGCAGAAAATTTGTTTAAGCTTTAATAAAATCATGCTAGTCTATACTTATAAAAGCCAAATACCATTGACTCATTGACTCATCACAGTTTTTCCAAAACCACAAGGCCTACAAACATGAAATTTGCCACTAATACTCTTTATAAGCTCTAGACGCGCACTAAGAAAGGGTTTCAGAAAATTCGAAATTTTAGGGGGGTTTTGGGGGGTCAAAGTTACTAAATCACGATTTATCAAAACCTACCGAAATGCAATTTATTATGTAGCTTCCTCTAGGGCCCTAGGTGCTCGCTAAGAAAGGGTTTCAAAAAAATTCGAAATTTTAGGGGGTTTGGTGGGGTCAAAGTTACAAAATCACGATTTCTCTAAAACCATCGAACGGATTGGGATGAAATTTGGTATGTAGCTTCCCCTAGGGCCATAGGTGCTCGTTAAGAAAGAGTTTTTAAAAAAATCGAAATTTTAGGGGAGGTTTGGGGGGGTCAAAGTTACTAAAAATCCTCATAAGAAATGCATAGTGTAATATATTTATTGATATAATATATTTTTTGTTAATATACATTTAACTTTGATTTGTCTATCCGTGCAAAGCCGGGTCGGGCCAGCTAGTAACGTATAGTCGAGAATACTAATCTGAAATTAATTAAATTTTTCATAATATAACTAATTACTATAACGTTGTATGAAAACGTCATCACAACCTTAGAATGTATAAATTGACGAGCTCGCTCTAAACATTGATACCAACATCACAACGTAAGTGAAATAAGAGAATGACTTGACAAGAATGTAGACAAAAGTTGCATAATATCTGAACTCGTGCTTTGACTCTGGCATTGATCAGCTGATCAACCTTTTGTATGCATTGTTTGCATCTTCGGGCTGAAACGAGTGTAAGGAAAATATGTGCACAGTAATCTAATGTATTATGTTTCTGTATACTCACAAAAAAGTTAAATTCAAGTAATTTAAAACAATCGACTTACAGGTTAAAACAAGAAGAGGTTGGATTTTTTCTTTTTTTGCTAACGAACTAGTCAGAGTGTCTTATAAAAGCAACGTGTGTACCAAACTTTGACAAAATCGTAAGGTTGTTAGCGTTTGAACACATATAATACAGAGTGTTCATAAGATCATTTTAACCCCTCATTATTTTTTTACTGAAAATAAATCAACAAAACTTTGTATATACAGGGGTGGTGAAAAGTCCCGGAACAGGTTAATATTTTTTAACCGTTACTGATGGAACTATAAAACTCGGTACACTGTTACTGGGCATAAAAACTATTTTACCACAATTTCAATGAGCCGCTACCACTTCGGGGGGACGGCCCACAAGGAGTCA
>JAGFPH010003696.1:21526-45401 GCA_018207615.1 Philaenus spumarius
CGTCCCCCCGAAGTGGTAGCGGCTCATTGAAATTGTGGTAAAATAGTGTTTTATGCCCAGTAACAGCGTACCAAGTTATATAGTTGTATCTGTAACGGTTAAAAAATATTAACCCGTTCCGGGACTTTTCAACACCCATGTATATTGTGTTGCATAACGGGACACATTTTTTGACATATCCGACCCTCTATGATTTTTGGGGCTTATCGGCTTGACGATTTCAGATATAAAGGTAGTTGATGTAATACACCATTGAAAGAGAAACAGAATAGTGCAAACCAGAGCTTGATATCGTACTTCATTTCAAAGTAATGGACAATCAAAGTTCTGAAAAATGATATTTTTACTAACACCAAAGCAGGTCCTTGCCCGTAAAACAAAATAATTCCAACCTTGTCTTCATTTAACTGAGTGATAGCTCAACAAATATCAGAAACAAAATGAGGGGAGTTATTTCTATCCAAGCAGTACTATACTTGAGAGGTGGTGCTTATCAGTTGTGAATATAGTAGAGAAAGTCAGGAGCAAAGGTCGAGGGTTGTATTCCCGGTTCATTTACATACCCCCTCCCAGTTTTTCAAGTACACATAGAAACTCAGATAAATTAGTGGTACCGTACAACATTTATTTACAGTTTCTATTTTTAAAATGTGTTACATTTAACCTCAACCTATAACCTACTCCTAATATTAACCTGCTGTGATGTTATGATAAAAATATAATTTTCTAGAACTTTGAAACGAAGCAAGACACTAAGCTCTAGTTTGTGCCATTCTGTTTCTCTTTTAGTAAGCTTTTCAATGGTGCGTTACAAAATCACCTACCTTTACATTTGAAATTGTTACCCCCCTGCAGCCCCCCCCCCCCCGATCATAGAATGTGCCAAAAAATGAATCCTGTAATGCAACACAAGATATATACAAAGTTGTTTTAACTTGTTTTCAGGAATAAAATAATAAAGGGGTTGAATTGACTTATGAACACTCTGTATATATATATATAGATCTTAAATAATAAAAGAACTATTGTCATAATAATAAAAGATCTGAAATTATGATTTTAGTAACTTTGATCCCCCCAAACCCCTCCTAAAATTTCGAAATTTTTCATACACTTTCTTAGTGAGCGCCTATGGCCCTAGAGGAAGCTACATAACAAATTTCATTTCAATCCGTTCAGTAGTTTTTGAGAAATCGTGATGAGTGTGTGAGTGAGTGAGTGAGTGAGTGAGTGGTATTTCGCTTTTATATATATATAGATAACTTATCATAGTAATTTTTAATGACACCTATATACTTGTTCTGGAGACCATAATTGGAACTCGTTGACCATACCTACCTTGGGTCTCACCATCAGAGTCACTGCTAATCTTTGCAAATTCCCTAAAAATAAAGTAGCAGTAGAAAGTTAGTCAACTAACTTATGTCATAAAATAATGTAGAATAAAATAATTCAAATACAAATAAAGCAAAAACAAATACATTATGCTTAGTCTTTACTCAAATTAATAGTTTTCTGAAGACATAATAGCTTGAGTAAAATGCAATCACTTGCACAATCCGGCAATCGCGAACAAGAAAGTTCATTAAATCATCCTCAAGCAGTCTGGAACCGGCCTGGCAAGATACCAAATCCAGCTGTGTCCAATGGCAGAACACTGAAGATCAGTGACAGGTGGAATTGAATATAAATTATTCCAAAATAATTACTCAGCCAAAACACTCCGCTAATCCGGCCCTGTTTGGTGGGTACAATCGTGCGTATCTAATTGTAATATTGTGTTTTCAAATTAATGTAATACTTTAATTTCATATCTGATGGTTAATCTTGCTACAGTGTTGTATGGGAGTCGAAACAAGTTATCGATGTTATTTTCCGCGAATGTAATTTAAATTGTAAAAGTGAAATTATGTGAAGTCTGCGCATAAGAAACTGTATTATACAATATGTGGTCAGAGACATTTCGAATAACTGAAAAACAGCTCAACAGCTCATAAATGTATTCGAATTTTCATCGTCAAAATATTCCAAACTCGAGATCAAATCTGGCTTCTCTCAAAGAACGATATTACATGTTTATTTTGTTAAGCCTCAACTGCTCGCTTCCTTCATCAACCCTCCCGGCGACCCATGGCGAAGCCAACGCAAACGGATTATTGTTTACTCGGTTTACTCGCTCAAACGATTGAGCGGTGACCTATAGGCTTACATAGCTGATTAAATAATGGAATCAGGATGATTATTGTATGTGTGTTGCCGTTAAGGCAGGTAAAATAAATTAAATATACACACAATAATTTTAGGTTAGGCCTAGACTGATGAACCAACATTTTATGTTTATTGAATGTATTTCAGATCTTGATATATATCTTAACTACGCCGGACGGAACCGATCGTCTCTTAATTTAAATTGATGAACCAAAACAAATGTTTCTTGAATTTACTTACATGCATTGCCATAGCAACCAATTTGATAACGCTTTTTCGTTACTCGAATTTTATATTTTTGTCATTGCAATAGCAACCAATTAATAACACTTTTTTTCGTTACGCACTACATTTTCTATTTGCTAACTCCTACCGCAAAACCCACCCGTAAAGAACTTCGTTCTAAAAAGAGCAATTACATTCGTTAAAGATGTTTACAAGAACGAAAATATAAATACAAACATTGCATGTTTAGTAGTATAGGATTGGAATATACGAATTTAGAAATCAGAGCAAATTAAACGTATACCATTGGAATAACAAACAGAAGCTGCGTAGCCTATAACCTCAATTTTCAGAAATAAATAACAATTAAAGGTCACTTAAACTCGGAACAATAAATCCAACCACACTTTGCCTGAAAGGTGCAGCTCAGACGTTTTGATAATGTCACTCCTAAAACCATTGTTCTTAGAAATTTATTAAACTTCTGATTGGAGATTACACGTTGAACCGGATTTTCAAAGTGATCAGATTAACTTAAAATTTCCCAAGGTCACTCGAATGTCGCAAATAAATCAATTTCAGTTTTAAGCTTTGTGGGTCGCGTTAATTGACCCGCCAACGCCCTACCGAGTGTCATTCGTCCGGTGACTGGTAGGTCGGAAGGTGAGCATTATTATGATCGAGTGCTAAGCTGCTTGGAGTCCGATTTGTGGTGATTTTAATGCACGGCTATTTATGATCACGTTTGGACAGTTGAATACCTCCCCGGAAAAACGTTCCAAATGCCGTTTTACAAATTTTGGGAAAACTAAAAAAAACTTGTATGACCGTTACAAAAATATTTGTATGTATTAAAAAACATTTCTGATCAAATATAAGTTTAATGACCGTGTATATCAATACAATTATAAATACGTAATACTAGAAAGCCCCCGTGAAAAATCACAGGCTGATTAATTAGATACACATCAGAAATACATCATTTAAAAAAATACTATTTGAAAACAACAGACTTTATCCTGGCCCACCAAACTATGCTGACGGGGATTTCTCGGTAAATGTCTACAATTAATTATGAGGATTATAAAACTGTAGGCCTATATATGAAAATTTTTATTTATATACGTTATTAAATATTAAAAAAAAAGAAAAATATATCTTGTAATTAATTTGTATGTCATTTTGATAGATCAAATGATTTAGAAGTTGTTAATATTATAGTGAATAAATAATATTAATAATCAAAAATGTTATACGAAGATGTAGAAATGTTTCCGAAGTTAAAGGAATCTCTTCTTTAAATTTGTGTAACCGAATATATTGATTATAAAAGGGTGTATTTATACACAGTTTATAACTTCAAAGCAAGTCTTATAACGTATTACAGCATACATTAGTTCTATAACTCACATTAAAAGAAAACATCACAAAAAATTATAATGATTGAAGTTGTAAACATAACCCCAAAGTTTAATCTTCGATGGGTTTTGTTTGAGAATTACAGACGATGGTGAAATCACCTGAATGTTACTAACGTACACTCGCTTTTATAGGGGTTGATATTGTTGATATTAACGAATAACTATTGTTCTCAGTGGGAAAACGTTGTTTTCGATGCACAAGCAACGTTTTTCCACCATAACGTAATGCTGGTTAATTAAATTGCTTTGTCTTTTTTTGTATACAACTAGAACTATTGCTTCTAATACAGTTTTAAAAGAAAAGTGACAGTTGCATGTGACAGTTCTTTTCATTCGCCAGATGCAACGTTTTTCCTTGAATAATATTATTATTGCATAACCCTAATGGGCCTGTTTAAGTACTGTTGGAAACATTTGGGAAATAATGTACGCTAATCAAGATATGAATATACTTATTTATAAAAAACATATAAAGCTACAAAACTGTCCTTATAAAACTAGAAACAGAAACGTTCAATAGTGTAAACATTTAACAATCAATACTTTAAAAAAGGTTTACAAAAAACAACAAAATAAATTAATGAGAAAAAGAACATAATGAAAACGTTATTCAGATGGAAGATCAGCAAACCACTGTCTGTGTTGGATCAAACAAGAAAGGAAGCATCGTTAATAGGAATAGCTTCATTGTACATTTTTGGAAACTTCTTTGGATCCATCAGGGTGTACAATGCTTCAATATTAGATTTCCGTCAACCTCTGCTTTGTTTTATAATCAAATCGGTTGTATCAAGCCGCCATTTTGAAAATATTTAAAATAATGTTATAATTTTTCGTACAGTGATAAAATGTTACGCAATAAATATGTATACAAAGTTTAAGCTCAATATCTTTGCTACTTCCAAAAATATTAAGTATTTTGTAAAAATCACATACAGACTGACAGACAGCAAACGAATAGAGATAGGACACATGTTGTATTGCATTATTTGCTTGTTTTTAGCTGACAAATACGTCCGTGAAGTTTCGGACAGTAGAAGCTGGACACCCTGTATGTTATCTGTAGGCATATTTTATAATATAAATAAAACATAATAAAATTTTATATTTCATTTATAATTTTCTATGAAACACAATCGCTGATAACTAGCCACCTATATTTAAATTCTTCACCATAGTTTCCCAACTAGTGTTCTTTAAATTTAGATTTCCTTAGTCTTTGTACGCATGCGCCTGCTCTTTTTCTTTCGTGTTATTTTATTCACATAAATGCATTATTATTTGTTATTCAATGCACTGCACAAATAACATGCAATTGATTTGGGAAAATTAGGTATTTTGTTAATTACAAAAAACCTCTCTATGCGGCATAGTAGTAAATCTATTGTAGCTAAATTGTAGTAAATCTAGTTTCACGAAGAGTAAGACATTTTAATCGGAACAGGGTTATGTGCATAGATAAAGAAAATGCAAGGTATTCGTTATAATTGTTCGCAAAAATGCCCACCATTTTTAAATGTAAGGGTAACTGAGTTCTGTTTTAGCCAAAATATCTGTCTATTTTAAAACAAATTGAAATATAACATATGTTTAAATTTGAAATTTCCGGGACTTGAACTAGCGAGCCTCAGTTTTTTTACATCCTGTATCTGGAAAAAGTTTAAAAATATTTGTACGTTGTTCCTTGTGGTAGATGTCGTTGGGAATAATTTTATTTCATCTTTCTATCTTAAGCATATTGTTTGTAACCTATTTGAGGCACCCGGTATATTTAGTTTCCCAAGTACCTTCCTGCAATAAAATTGTATACATCATACGAAGAGTGATTAACATCTCAAGAACAATCATAAAATGATGCATCGTACTACAGTATGTTGCAGTTGTACCGCCGGCTCACTTGCCAGGCATATAATGCAACATTAAAAAGGCTTAATATAAGAACACAATTCGCTCTATGTAATCTATACTTATAAAAGCCAAATACCATTGATTCATTGACTCATCACAGTTTCTCCAAAACCACGAGGCCTACAAACATGAAATTTGGCAGTAATACTCTTTATAGGCTCTAGACGCGCACTAAGAAAGGGTTTCCGAAAATTCGAAATTTTAGGGGGAGTTTTGGGGGGTCAAAGTTACTAAATCACGATTTATCAAAACCTACCCCACGGATTGGAATTAAATTTGGTATGTAGCTTCCCCTAGGGCCTTAGGTGCTCGCTAAGAAAGTTTTTCAAAAAATTAGAAATTTTAGGGGAGGTTTGGGGGGTCTAACTACAAAAAACCATCGAACGGATTGGAATTAAATTTGGTATGTAGCTTCCTCTAGGGCCCTAGGTACTCGCTAAGAAAGGGTTTTAAAAAATTCGAAATTTTAAGTTAGGTTTTGGGGGGTCAAAGTTACTAAAAATCCCCATAAGAAATACATAGTGTAATATATTTATTGATATAATATAATTTTTGTTAATACACATTTAACTTTGATTTGTCTATCCGTGCACAGCCGGGTCGGGCCAGCTAGTATGCTGTATAAGAATTTTCTAGAACTTTCAATTGCTAACATTTCTTCTACACAATGTTTAACATTTTAGCAAGATGTATATTTAGCAACCTTAGTAACCAGATTAGCTACCGTGTTTCGTGCTCGTTTCAGATTGCTAATAAAATATAAATATTAAAAAACAACCATCTGCAGTCTGTCGCGTTGGTGAAAGTGTGGCCTTGAGAACATCTGGAAAATACTGGAGTTGTGTCTCTTGCACTCGCATCACAGCGGATTGTAGGCCTAATCACAAAGTAAATTGTTTATTTGTTTTATTTTAATCTCGTATTGTTGCTGCGCTGTCAGAGAGAAGTATAGACTCTTTTGGTACAAAAGTCTCATACCAACCGATTTAATGAAAATGATTACACAGTATAGGTGGTAGGTTGTAAGCGCTTACAACAGGTAATCATATTTCAGCTGTATTTTGTTTATTGTTTGTTGTTGGTGTTTTAAGTAGAAAAGCATTAATGGAATATCATCGCCTCAAAAATCAACTCCATAAGAGTAAGACTGCGTAGAGTGTGCACAGTTTCAATTGCTGTTTATATTGTAGGATATTTTAAAGAACACCACAAGCAGCTGCAAATTCAAAAGCTGTTTATTTTATAGGATATTAAAACAGCTGACCACATTCGGCTACACTTTCAATAGCTTTTTATATTTTAGTATGTTAAAATAGCTGATCTCATTCAACTGCAGTTTGAATTGTTTTTTTGTTTTTGTATTTGTTTTATACTATATTAAAACATTATAAAGAAAACCAACTTCCAACCAAAAAACCAACCTTATGCCAGCCAACAGAAGTGAAAACTGTCCTGAATAATCGTTGGTTATATTGGTTTAATCCTATTGTTTAAACCGTAATATAAGTGGCGTTCTGATTGTGGTCATTATTAGCGAATTTCCATAGGAAAAATGAGCTATTGCAGTGGCCCTTATGGTGAGAAGGTCGGAAGTAGCAAATGAGAACCGATCATGGTCCCCAGAACACGTTTTGGGGTGTCATTAAAATTCATATATATATGTATATATGTGTTCGCACTCTAGCGGCCGCATTATAAGTCCGATTTGGTTCAAATGTGGTACACATGTTGGTTGTCTACGTCGCTCGGACGAGTTCGTTAGCAAAAATAATCCAATAACCGAAAGTACTTTTTTTGACCAGAAGTAACTATTTTTTGGAATTTGTCCTACGAGAATGAAAATTGTTAAGAGTGTTTTCTAAAAATATAAATGTAGGATGTTATTCTGCACATTTTGTTTTTTTACGCGACCTTATAGCTCGCTTGGTTCCCCCAAAATCGATCAAAACGTAAAATACCATAGAAGTACCCGGTTCAAAGCCATGTGGTGGATTCTACCGTGGTTTTTGCGTGTGAAGCACGCAATGCATTCTGTATTGAAGATACTCCCAATACGGGGGTTGGCGTGCGAAGCACGCAATGCTTTGCGTGTTGAAGAAACTCCCAATACACTGAATGACGTATGAACCATTTTACAGCTATTCAGCACCGTCGTGAATAGACCTAGTTCCCAAATTGTTGGTTGAAACCCTAAAACATAGGCCTATAAAACTTAATTTTCTAAATTTGCTCAAATCACGTCAGCGGTTCGCAAGATTAGAGAATAATCTTCAGCGTTTTACTTCAAACGCAGTGTTTATTAATTCCAGCACGCCATTTTTCTGTTCTTTTAATCGTAACAGAGATTAAGTCAATTAATCGACGATGTTTTTTCCCTAAAACAACATGCAAGATAATTGGCGTAATTGATAGTAAAGCCCCTGGCGGAGAGGTGATGCAACTGCAGACCTCGATTATTTTAATCAGCTCACTCGTCCGAGCATCTTTCTTGTTTTCCTTGAAAACGTAACTCTAGACTTGGCAAAGTGGTTTTATTTTAAAGTACTTGTTGGGCTTGCCCTCGTTAACACAGGGTGTCCATTAAGTTGAATTTAAAAACCGTGTGAAATTATCAAAATGCATCTACTAAATACAATTTTCTCGAACTTAAATTTAATAAAAACGTAAGAGAATGCAAACAATATAAATTAGAAAAGAATATCCCTACGGAGAGTGGAAGTTTTGATCCATAGTTATGTGCGGCTGTTTCAAGTTAAAAACAACTAAGGATGTGTACAAACTTAAATAATAGCTTCGCTCGCTCCAGAAGCCATTTAACCTAAACTTTATATTTTAGGTAGAAGAACTCACAAAATGTAGTCCTCTTACTACTCCCATTTGAATTCAGGTTTGAAGTAATAATTATTGTACTACTATTACATCAAGTAGTATTTGAAGGCTTCTAACCGAAATATATTGAATAATTAATTGTCTTAATTAAAACACTCCTCATTAAACATAATTAAAAAACACTTTATTGTGTTTCATTATGAAGTTATTTTGCATTTCATTTTAGAATTCAGATTTCTTTCCTTACGGGTTGTTTTGGACAACATCTTACCAATATGTGTTGCACATCTATCGTTTAACAGAAAAAGGTGGCCAATCAAACAAGGTGATATTTGTACAATATAAACAATGATATTTGAAGCCAGTGCTGATTCAAATAGTTCGAACCGATGACGTGAGTTGAGCGTATTTCAAAAATTAATTTTATATGTTTTAGGGTTTCAACCAACTATTTGGGAAATGTATCTACTCACGAAGGGGCTGAATAGCTGCCTGTGTGAACGAAATGTATTAGTAGAATTTGTTTGCACCTAAGCCTCCAGCTTCGACTCACGCTCTCCTTCTGTCCACACGCTTTGCGAGTTCGCACCTCGACCTTGCGGCCTCACTTTATAGAATGCTTCGCTCGCAGGGTACAAACTTAAAGGTCGGAATCGGATCAGAGGATGCCCCCACGTGGATTTGAACCGGGTACTTTTATGGTATTTTACGTTTTGATCGATTTTATGGGAAAAAAGCTAGCAATAAGGACGTGTAAAAAACCAAAATGTGCAGAATAATATCCTACATTTATTTGTTTAGATAAACCCCAAAAAAACTTACATTCTAGTACGTGAAATCTCAAAAACGTTTTACTTCCGGTCAAAAACGTGCTTCCGGTTGTTGGATTTTTTGGCTAACGAACTCATCCGAACGACTTGGACAACCAATGTGGGTACCAAATTTGAAACAAATCGGACTTTCGTTACAGTGCGAACACATTTATACATAACATTTTTAATGACACAAAAACGTGTTCAAGGGACCATGATCGGTGGCCATTTACTACTTCCGACCTTAGGTCTCACCTTAAGAGTCACTGCAATAGCTCATCTTTATTATGACAGTTCCCTAAAAATGTGCTAATTTCCAAAACTGTCCACATTTTCTTAAATCCAATTTTATTGAGTTAAGAAAGTAAACATGTATAAGGAGAATCCTAGTTTTAATTACTTCTACAAATCATTATTCATATTGATCCAATCTAGGTCTAACGTAAAGTGTCATTGGATTGCTGAAAAAATAGGAGTACCTGAAAAACGTAATATTTTATCTGTTTCATTACACATTATTCGGACATTTGTTTGTTAAAATCAATGTACGGTGTAACGGAAATATGAATCAACACCCATTATCAAGTGGTAAAAACTAAATCCGAAAATCACAATTTCAATTGGGAAGTGGCAAAAATCATATACCGTGAAAGTAACTCATACAAACGAAAGATAATTGAAGCCTCGTACATAAAGCTAGATGGCAATTCTAACAGCCAAAAAAGCATAATATTAAGACCATTATGGAACCCATTAGACTAAAACTAGATTATAATATCCCAAGTACTAATAAAAAACAAGCTGAATTTGTACTGCCACTTCATCGGCACCCTGCTAGTTGTTGTTCTGACTTCGGTCCGTCAACACGGTTTGCCGTCAGGTTTGAGTTTGTCATATTGTGTGCTTTGACTTCTGAGTTTCAGCCCCCCCTATACGTAGTATATGGAAAAAGTAATGTTTTCGTCCAAATTTTCGAATTTGAATTTTTAGTGGAATTATCTGTTTTGGTGCTCTCTAAACCCCAAAAAAGTGTTTATTGAATCTGTGTTGGTGCTCCCTGAACCCGAAAAAGTGGTTTTTTGGTGCTGTCTGTCCGTGTAAGGGTGTGTATTTTAATGTGTACAGAGCTGGAGACCATACCAACGGTCCGATTTTGATAAAATTTGGTATGTAGTTGTAGTTTTTGAATATCTCCAGGCATTTTTTCAAATTTTAAATTTTCAAGGGGTTTTACCCCCCTCTCCCCAAAAAAAAAAATGGCCGAAAAACGAGAAAATCCAAATTTCTCAAAAACGGCTCTAACGATTTTAATAAAATTTGGCTTATTTGTAGCCCTTAATGTACCCTACCATATGCAAAAAACCGTATCTTACTAAAAATTCTCGTTTAGGTAATAATAATAATAATAACAGATTTTTGGGGTTTTTGGCCAAAAAGAGGGTTGTTTTTTTAAATTTTTCAAAACCTTTTTTCGTGCATCTATTAACATGTTTGGTGCAAATTTGTTCGAAATCAATCGAATAGTTTTAACAATATTATTATGTAATAATAGAATATGGATGTGTGTTACATGCATCTAATATTTTCCATGGTATGTCCTACTTTTGCAATTCTAAATAACCACCTCCTATGCTACTCTTGGGAAGGTACAAAGTTTCAACTGGGAGAAAGTACGTGGCAGTTATCTGGTACCGTTTATTTTTACATTATTTTATTTAACGTAGGCCTAGATCTCTAAGTTTATGTTCCCTCGGTTTTTAGACACTTGATAACGTGAGTTTATTCGTACCCCCGAAACTTCGTGTATTGATTGGAACACGCAAATGACGTCAAATCTCCGAATAGTAATAAAATTGAAAATTCATCATTAACAAATAAATGATAACTTCAATCAGAGAATTTGATTTGTTTTGAGTTTATTCTAAGAAATTGAATCTTCACGGAAATATGCAGTATGAGTCAAAATAATTCGACCACGCAGCTGAACCGCTGACGTGAGATGAGCGAATTTCCAAAATTAAGTTTATAGACCTATGTTTTAGGGTTTCAACCAACAATTTGGGAAATAGGTCTATTCACGACGGTTATGAATAGCTGCAAAATGGTTTGCACGCCATTCCGCATATTAGGAGTATCAACAATACACAAAGCATTGAGTGCTTCGCACGCCATTCCTCATATTAAAATTACCTTCATTACACGATGCATTGCGTGCTTCGCACACCAATCCCCGTACTAAGTATTGCGTGTTTCGCACGCCAACCCCACGGTAGAATTCACCTAATGGCTTTGAACTGGATACTTCTATGTTATTCTACGTTTTGGTCGATTTTGTGGGAACCAAGCGAACTCTAAGGTCGAGTGGAAGTACAAAATGTGCAGAATAACATCCTACATTTATATTTGTAGAAAAACTCAAAAACTTATTAATTCTCGTAGGAAAAACAATAGTGGCCACAGCGATGAGTAACGCACCCGGTTAACAGTAACTTCATCTTCAACGAAGTGCCAGGTTTGAAAACCCCGTACTTGTATAGTGACAGGCCGCACGTGTGTGAGCTTTCTCAATCCTACTTCCACACGTAAACCATGTTCTGCCATTCACGAACTTCTTTATCTTCACTTCTGTGACCGTTATATAATGTTTCCTTTAGCAAGTGTCACGGCTCGTCTTAAGAGATTATCGTGACATCAACTGTTAGTGATGCGCGCGCACATTAAGGGTCTGCTGTAGTGGCGGTCTTCTTGGATTTTTATCCCATAAGAGCAATGTTAAATTTCAAACCATTTATTTCGTTTACTTTTTATCATAAAATTGTTTGCAAGGTCTCATTTAAAGCAGTCACAATACGCATCCGTCTTGCAATTTACATTGTTTTTTAAATACTTTTGATTTGTTATATAATTGAAATTTTGTAAGTACAAAGTTTGATTTTTTTTCCTAACACAATAAAAAATTAACAATGAAAAATAATTTGAAAGCCGGATCCGAAATTTTATAAAGAATATTCAGTTTTTTTTTCAACACTCAATTACAAAAGATAGACTTATAAAATGGTTTGAAATGAGGCAATCTCAAAGCGTTCAGCTGCAAGAAATTGCACTGTTTAGATGGGGATACAGTGAGAAGCGGTTTCGTTTCCGGTTGCTTTCTCGTTTACTGGAGCAGACCCTTAAGTGATCTTATAAACGACAAAGCAAATGTAGTGGGTCAGGATCATGCAAAATCTTACAACCGTAACACTCAAATCGTTAATTTTTTTAATGAAATTTTAAATAAATTTCCTTTTAGATAAGGTTACGTTCTGTTTTACAGTTTTCTCTAAAGACATTCTCCCTGAAAACCCTAAAAATAAGCGTGAAGTGTTCTAGACGGTGGCGTCGTCAGTGGGTACGATGGTACGCCCCACACCAGGTTTCACGCCCAGAGGGGTGCAAAATTTAAAATTTGCTTATTGGCATTTACAATAAATCAAATACAATTTGGTAGACAGTTTATTGACTATTTCACAAAATTAATCTATATAATAAAAATGAATTATTGTTCCTTTGTAATCGCATCACTTGAGAACGGCTGGACCAATTTGTCTATTTTTGTTTTAAAATGTTCGTAATAGTTCGAACTAGGTTTTCATATTTAAAAATATGTTAAAGTTCCCCGAAAAAGTTTCAAATTTGCAAAAAAACTAAACAGCCTCTTTTGTATGGACTCGAGACCATAGTGCACAGAAACAGCTGTTCGTATAAAAAGCTTAGCAACACGTCATGTTTGTTTACATTCTTTACAATAGCAACATTACTTAGCAAATTTGAAGAGTGTTAGCTTTATTAGGTTACATTAACAAACTAAAATCAAACAAAAACAACTAAAAATGCTTAGCCTACTATATTTTAATTCAATTCAAACATCGGTTGTTACATAATATATATAAAACAGCTGAGTTGGATCAAAAACTGAATATAATTTTAGGTTAGGCCTACAATGAACCAAAACAAGTTTATTGGCAACCAACTGGGCTAATTTACAATCAAGTTTTTTACAATTCTTCACAACTATCAGTTTTTTACTTTCTCCCCCTATACCATAGTATATGGAGAAAGTATTGTTTTCGTCAGAATTTTCGAATTTGAGTTTTTGGTGGAAATATCCGTTTTGGTGCCCCCTGAATCCAAAAAAGTGGTTTTTAGAGTGGTGTCTGTCTGTCAGTCTGTCTGTGTGTGTGTATGTATACACGACCAGAGAGGACACTATTGGTCCGATTTTCATGAAATTTGGTATGTAGGTTCTAAACCCTAATATCTCCAGGCGTTTATTTCATTTTTTGGAATTTACAATTTTTAAGGGTAATTTACCCCTAAAAACCCATAAAAAAACGACAAAAATGCTAATTTCTCAAAAACGGCTCTAACGATTTTGATCAAATTTTCAGTATTTATAGTGCTTAAGATGCCAAACAAAATGACACCACCCGCTTTTATCAAAACTTCGGCATTTTATAATTATGGGGAAATGTTTAAAAATAAACAAGTTTGTGTTGTCAATCTAGCATCGCGACGGCGGTCACACGGGGTAGCACCACGGTAGCGAGCACGGCCAGTAATTCAAAGGTCGCGTGATCGAGTCCCACCTGGCACAATGATTTTTTTATCCGATGACGTAGGTAGAATATTTTTTTTTTATGGAGAATAATGATTACCTAATTATAAATTTGTGAAGTTGGTTGCTAAATAAATGAAATTGAACTCAAGAAACGTTTTGGTTAAACAGGCTTAACCTAAAATTGTGATCCAAATTAAATATTTTATTTATAATATGTAACAATAGATGTTTGAATTATAATATAGCCTAGTAAGCTTTTTAGTTGCCTTTTTACTTTCTCCCCCTATACCATAGTATATGGAGAAAGTATTGTATTAGTCAAAATTTTCGAGTTTGAGTTTTTGGTGGAAATATCCGTTTTGGGTCCCCCTGAACCTAAAAAAGTAGTTTTCGGAGTGATGTCTGTGGGTGTGTCTGTGTGTGTGTGTGAGTGGATGTTATCAGACCTAGAGCCTAAACCAGTCGTCTGATTTTGATGAAATTTTGTATGGAGGTACTAATCCACGGTATCTCCAGGCGTATTTTTCATTTTTGTGAATTTTTTATTTTTAAGGGTAATTTTCCCATAAAAACCCTTAAAATAACGGAAAATCCACTTTTCTCAAATACGGCTCTAATGATTTTGATTAAAATTTTATAGTTTATTAGGGACCTAAAGTTCTATAAACTATAAAAATTTTATCAAAATCGTTCGAGCCGTTTTTGAGAAAAGTTGGTTTGTCCATTATTTTATGGATTTTACGGGGAAAATTACTCTTAAAAATAAAAAAATTGGTATTTTGAATTATTATTCTACTGATGAAAAGGTAGAGTATGTTATAGTACATGAAATAATATTTTTTTATTAAGTTCCTATAATGAGGGAGAAAGTATGTGTCAGTTTCCTGACACCGTTTATTTAGATCAGGAAAAAGCAAACAAAAGGTTTACTGTATTATCTATAAAGGTTTACAAACTATAAATCTAAGTTTGAGTATTATATTCTTAAGCGGCGTAAAAACCATTTTGCAATTCGATTACTTAAGCCAATGCAATCAAATGGAATAACTTTACTACCCTTTAAATTAAATCAAGCAATAACGAAACATTTCTGGGTACACTAGAAATACAATAAACATGAGTTCAGTCAAATGGTAGCTTTACCGTGATACAGATCTACTAGGCTAGCTTCTGCACCCGATTCCACGTTCACCGTGCAGTACAGAGCGCCCATAAGCCATGTTATCCTTACGACAGTCTCTGTGATAATAGGGAACTAAACAACATCAACTCCCATACTCGGTCAGTTGACGCAACCCGCATGGCAATAAACGTGATGTTCCCTGTAATGGTAGTAGCATGTCTATTCTCCCGTAAGACCTGTACTGCACGGTGAACGTGGGATCGAGTGTAGCGAGAGTATCCTTTCCATTAAAATTCTGTAACTACAAATATTGATTTTGATAATATATTTAGGTTTGCCGCGCAGAAAGTTCGTAAAAATATTTGAATTAAAAATAAGGATGTATTCCGTGTGATTACATATTTTTAAAGCTACACTGTCTATACAGTTTGTTTTAAAACGTTAATTTTCGTTAAACAACTTTTTAATTAATTTAAGTTTCTTTAACGAAAATTCTATAAAAGATATAGGCTTACAGTATGTATTTAGAGTGTTATATAAACAAACTACTAAATTGTAAAAAATATTGTCTTTTCCAAAGATTAAAAAAAGTTAACCGATTTGGGGAAAACAATATACGTATGTAATATTCGTTATTCTTGACATCAATATTTTAATAATTAATAAATTTAACATTTCTAATTTAACAGGTATAGTTATTAAAATGCGGTAATATTTATTTTAATATTAACCAATAAATCTGTGTATATAAAAGAAGAAGTACTGACTGTATGACTGACTGATAATCAACGTTCAGGCAAAACTAGCATAACTACAGCCTTAAAATTTTAAAGGTACCTTCAGACTCCTATGTAAAAGTACACTAAGAAAGGATTTCGAAAAATATTGATTTAAGGGTTTAAAATGGTCAAAATACGGAGGTTCAGTCCCAGCCCTTAACAGATAAAACAGGTGATTTGAATAAAAATGTTAGCAACTCAATTCTAGATGTGGCCTGGAAATACTGAACCAAAGTTTGTTAAATGCATTTGCAATCATTACAGAATGGCTTAACCGATTTTGACGAAACTTTCATTAGCATGTAAAAGACTTTTCGGAGAATATTGCAGGCTACATTTTATTCGGAAAATATTGAAAATCCCTGTAAAAATATTGAAAATATGTATGGACAAGATTATATACTTTGTGGACAAATGTTGGGAATATTACGTCTCTATTTTTATCTATGTACAATACGTACAGGTCACAGCTACCCCCGCCATCCAACTTAGATCCGAGTGCTTCTGTCCAAATCAATCATCATTTCCATAAAAATTCCTATAAAAAATTGAAAAAATGTAAAAATTAAGAAAAAATTAGGGATTTTGTGGTTTGCATTGGTATCACCAAATGTCACCGAAAGGGTTGGCGAGCGAAGCGAGAAGGGGCAGAGCTTCTAGTCACTAAATAAAGTTTTTTAGGACATTTCGAAGTCGAACAAACTAACCCCATCCCTCGAAGTCCTTCCTAAATTTAAGATGGACAACAATCAGGGAATCTATAATATACAACTTCTGATACTACCTATATATGAGTGACTATATTATTGTAATCGAATGTATTTTAACCTGTAATTATACACTTACCGATAATTTCAAAATAAAAATATTTGCAAAATTACTACGAAACACAGTCTTAGGCTCTCAACAGTTACGAAGAATGTACAAAAATATACTTCACGAGTTCTCATTTAACATTTTTAATTCCAAGAATAATTAGGAAAGCACAAACCTTAAACTCAATTTGATATAAAACAACCTTGCAACTCTTTACCTAATTTGTTTGCCTAAATAAGCGTAGCTGTCGGACAATGTAATTGCATGATTGCTTGCTTCACAGCTCTTCTTGCCATAAATTTGAACCCTGGCCTTTCAGTACACGAACACAAGGTCGTATAGCCCTAATGACAAATTACGTACTTTTTATGTAATTTCTGGGTGCAAACAGGTTCTGTACTAATCATACCTAAAACATTAACTGCACATCGACCTAGCAAATGAACTGTTTGGACCGTTTTAAATCTGAACAGAACTAAACTTTTTCTTGATTTGTCGTCACCAATCATTGTGCTGACTTCCTCATTTTTAAACGAAAGCAAAACCATATTGGAGCAGTTGTTTATTTATTCGTTACGGTCAATTTCAAAGTGATAAAAGTTTCAAAGTGAAATGTTGACACTCAAGTCCGCATTTACGCCAATAATCAGAACACAAACAAATATTTTACTACAAGTGTAAAGGGACCAAAATAAACGGGTTGGTGGTTATCAATGGATGATGTTTCAAAAAATAATATTATTTAATTTTAATTTATTTACTTTTCTTTGCACTTCATATTTATTAAGAAACATTTTTATAGAACACATACATTTAAGTTTTTCCGCATTTTGGAAGGTCAAATAAAATTTTGTTTAAACACTTTTTTTTAAGTTTATGACCGCTATTAAAAACTTAAGTAATTCGAAACTTTTTCAAAATATTTACTTCTAAAATAACACTAAATCTATATTACGTTTAAATTTTCTTTAAACCATCAACCATTGGCCACTTAAATTTTGAATGATAATGTCCCTAGGTTCTTTTGTTTAAACTATTTTTCGGGTTTATGACTGCCATCTTAAATTTAGAGTTCTTGTAAATGATATTTTTATTTTAACATCATCTCTTTTAAATGTAAATAAAATGCTATACTGTCTTGGTAACATTTTTAGATTGTATTTGAATTTTTTGAATCTACTTATAAAAATTTAGTTCCCTCAGCAACCTTCTTTTCCTAATATTAAAAAATTAATAACCTGCTTTGATGTTACACTAGGGGAGACCCCTGCGTGCTCCGCACGCCAACCCCCGATGGAACCTTCTAAAAACATATGTTATGTTTTATCTATACTAATATTATAAAGAGGTAAAGTTTGTTTGTTTGTATGTAGGGGGTAATCTCTGGCTCTACTGAACCGATTGAAAAAATAGTTTTACTAATAAAAAGCTACACTATCCCTGAGTAACATAGGCTATAATTAATTTCTGTAAAAACCTTTTTTTATTTCAATGTATTTGTAAATTTAGTCGGAAAAAATCTTAGGTTATGTCTAGAATGATAAATCAACACATGTATTTACATTTATTTAATACCATAACAACCAATTGAATAAAATAACAGATAACATAGATGCTTTAATATTTCCATTAACAGCTGATTTCAAAATTTGAAGCAATTATTTTTGTATTTCCACCTTTTAGGTTAGGGTTTTAAAGTGTAAAAAAACTTGCTGGTTCTTTTAACCATTATTAACTGCTGTTATAAAATATAAGAAATAATTTGGTTTGAACATTTAACAATATTTACCATCTTAGTTTTGAGGTTATTATTAATACTACACCTTTATTATAAATAAAACATAACATATATGTTTTTAGAAGGTACCATTGGGGGTTGGCGTGCGGAGCACGCAGGGGTCTCCCCTAGTTTATAATAAAAGTGTAGGATTAATAATAACCTCAAAACTAAGATGGTAAATAATGTTAAATGTTCAAATCAAATTATTTCGTATATTTTATAACAACACTAATAATGAAGGTTAAAAGAACCAGTAAGGCTCAGGTGAACACTTAATAAAAACCTAACCAAAAAGTTACTCACTATCAATTACCAATAACTAAAATATTATTTTGTACTAAAAGCTGGACATCCGAATCAACTGTTTTATCTGTTATTTTATTCAATTGGTTGCTACGGTAATGAATGTACATACATTCAAGAAGTTGTTTCATCAATCTAGGCCTAACCTAAAAGTATGTTTATGTTACCTGACTTAACGGCAACATACACACATGATTTATGTTTTCTGCACATCTTTCAATGACATAAGTTTCATCTTTCAATTGTTGTTTTTGAATTTTTCATAATATTGCTTATTTATTGGTATTATAGCTGTTAGACGCTATGTGTTTAACGTCCAACTTGATCCTGTGAATTTGTTCGTTGAAAGATGCTGCCCACTAATGATTTTCTCTAAGCCAGCTGATTCCTTTTGCTACAATTGTCTGTTCTTAGATGCACAATCACGTGTTTTTATAATCTTAGGGTTAGGGAAACTTAAAATGATGATAAAATACATTTTAAGAAGTTCTTTTATTGCATTCTAAATGAAATTATTTCAAAAATGTAAGTAAATTGTGCAAATATAGAATGATTGATCTTCCATTTAAAACAAATCGCGTGTAAAACGGTTCAGTGGAAACCTCAAGTGAACTCTTCAAAGAAGTGCAAAGTTGAAATTTTACCCCATGTTAAATTACCATAATAAAACTTTTAATCTTGTAAATAGTTATGACCAGATAACAAAATCTAAGGTAAAATGTGCAAGTATAGGGTTATTCCCTTTCAATTAAAATTTCCCGCGTGTAAATCGGTCCAGTGGAAGTCTCAAACGTTCTTCCAGAAGATTTTTAATTTTGCGTTTTAATATATAGGATTAAAAATATATTATAATTTTCCAGAATTTGATTGTAAATTACCTTGAAAGTAAGCAAGATAGCTCTAGTTTGCACCATTCTGTTTTGCTATTAAGATTTATACGATGGTGTATTACATAATTTACCTTTACATTTGAAACTACTAACCTCCTTTTTCCCCTAAGCCCCCAAAAATCATTGAGCGTCAGATACGTCAAACAATTTGTCCTGTTATGCTAAGCAATAAATGTACAAAGTTTTGTTAAGTTATTTTCAGTAACAAAAATAATAAAGGGCTAAACGGACTTTACGAACACTCTGTATGTATGTATGATTACAAACAAGAAACATTCTGTGGCTAGAGGCTGTAAGTAAATACTTCAGGAATATTTTTAATATTTTTTTACAAAACAACGTAATTAGGTAACAGTATCGAAAAAATTATAATTTACGGGGGTTGACTTCAGGCTAGAGGCGCAATTTCGATAGCTACGTGGTTTTCGAGTTACGCCCGAACAAACGGTGAATAAAATTCATAGCCTATCTATCAAAATATGTAAAAATATATTTTTAGTAAAAATTATATTTACTCCTCACTAAACTTGAGAATTATTTATATCGCATAATATGTTCTACTTCATTCAATGTTGTTTCAGTGGTTTAAGTGTTTTGTGGAAATGATTGGATGTTTATTAAGATAAATATATATTTTGCACGTCTATTTTCTACCGTATGTTGTCCAAACTAAGCTAATCAAAATGGCTGAAGTTTAAACCTATATTTTATTTGTTTCCTTCTCTTGTAATTCCTGTAATATTTGTCAGCAACTGTTTTGGTTCTAGTGGAGGTCGCGGTGACCACAGGTTTTAATAGAAATTTCCTTTATATATAACTAGCTGACCCGTACGGCGTTGCCCGTGGTGGTTGGTATTTTCAGTCTTTTTAACGTAATTGTATTATTTTTAAGTGTTCAGTCAGTGAGTGGTATTTGGCTTTTATATATATAGATCTTAAATAATAAAAGCACTATTGTCATAATAATAAAAGATCTGAAATTATGATTTTAGTAACTTTGATCCCCCCAAACCCCTCCTAAAATTTCGAATTTTTTAAACCCCTTTTTTAGTGAACACTTATGGTCCTAGAGGAAGCTACATACCAAATTTCATTCCAATCCGTTCGGTAGTTTTGAAGAAATCGTGATTTAATAACTTTGATCCCCCCACACCCCCCTAAAATTTCGAATTTTTTGAAACCCTTTCTTAGCGAGTGCCTATGGCCCGAGAGGAAGCTACATACCAAATTTCATTTCAATCCGTTCGGTAGTGTTTGAGAAATCGTGATGAGTGAGTCAGTGAGTGAGTGGTATTTCGCTTTTATATATTAGGCTATATAGATGAAATAAACGCTTCACCTATGGCGGTAAATCAATTATAAACTATCTAAAACAAGAACAACATAAGAAATGACCAAACCAAAATTATTTGCTGATGTGATTTAATAGAGAGAATCTTCAGCCATTGTGGGACTGCGAGCAGTACAAGGAATCAAAGTATTTATGTAAAAAGTGTTACAAACTTGTATACGTTACATACTTGAACTAGAGAATGTAAGTTAGAACTTCAAAAAATATAATAATTTATACAATTAATATTATTTTTAATTCGTAATAATTTACCTGCTTACACGCTTTCTCAGCAAGGATTAATTTAATGAAATTAGAAGTGAAAAAACATGGACCCAGAACGGGATTTGAACCTAGGACCATTACCATTCCGTGGTAACTCTATTAGCAGAGGTGCTTAAAAGTCCGGAGACACCCCTGTAAATGTTTAGTGAGTAGGTATAGAAAAGTCTAATTAATAAAACGTTTATAAGGCATACAATTGTAATTTTTATGTATGGGGCAACTTTGCCCTCATATTCAAAACCGAAATTTTTTGAGGTTCTCAAATTTGTTTAATATAGACCCATATCGTGTGACTCCTCGTTTTAAAATATTAATAAAAAAACTACCACGTTTTTAATAGGGTTAAGATAGAGACCTCTAGTTTTTGTGTGTTTTCTTTAATCGATACCTTTAAAAGGAGGGGCCACACGATAGGGATCTACATTTAAAACAAGTTTGGGGTGGGGGAAAAGTTGCTCCATACCTAAAAAGTACATTTTTATGCCTTATAAACATTTGATGAATTTGGCTTTTCTCTACCCACTCACTAAAGAGTTACAGGGGTGTCTCCTGACTTTTCAGCACCCTGTATATATAAAATTGAAACTGTAGTCTTTTAATTGAAGTAATATTCAATTTGGCAAGGTTAATCAACACGAGGATTTATTCTATTAGTTCATAACAATCTATGTTGTTTTATATGGTCCATTGTTATAGTTTAAAACCTAAAGTCTTCTAAAATTATTCTACATTATCGCGTATATTTTTGAGATTTGTTTCGTTAATTTTGTTTATTCAACTTATTGTTTACCTTTTTGGTGAGTGTCGAGTGATCTGATTATTATACTTAGTGCAAACATATCAAGTATGGGTCTGGTACTCCTAAAATCGAGAAACCCATTGATAAGTCAAGTGGCTCTAGATCGGGTCATTTTCAAGATAACAAGCTGAGACTCAGCATAAATATTTAAAATATATATTTTAACTCCTATGTCAAGTTTAAGTTCGATATATTAAAATTCAGCCAATTTAGAATGAGCCAACGCTTCATATATGAATGAGATTTCAACTATTAGTGATTTCCCCTGCTGCAAAATACATTCCTGCATTATCGAATTTTTCCAGACAAACCATTGCTCGGAGGAAAGAAATACATATGACCTTACTTTTTTTTATTTATCTTCATCCCAGCTCGAAATATTAAGGAATATCGAAATAAAAAATGATAATCGATTTTTTTTCGACTTTGGGAAATCGATAGACTGGTAAACTTTTATTTATATCAATCTACATACTTTAATGTACTTATAAAAAAAATCAGCCGTATTGCAAATTACTGGTAGTTGTAACCTACACCGACTGGGCTATCATGGCACATGACATTTTTAACGTACTATCGATACCATTATTATAATCAAACAAATTATCTTCGAATCTATTCAGTGACTTTATATTTCCGTTTAGACGGAATGAATTGCTTCGCGTTAATAACACTGAGTAACAACGACCTTGACATAAATGAACCTTGAACACTTCAGGAAGAGCAGGGAAAGAAAGATCGGAATGTGTTACCCTTTCGTACCTTGGTTCTCCTTGGGACTCGCGGAGAGAAGGGAGGAGAAATGTAAGAATCTACCCTTTCACTTTTAAAAGCACGTTTTCAATATATTTATAACTCTTACAGGACTGCATAAAGTGTTGGACCATCAGCTGTGTTAATGTATGAGTATCCTCTGGAGTAGATTTAATAGTACCGGGTGTTTAAAAAGTAAGTTATCAATAGTTTAAAACTGTCGTGGTGGACTTACCCTTCGTGCAATCCTAGAACAAAGCACAAAATGCATACATAACGCATTTAAAAGAATTAATTCATACGATCTGAAAATCATAGCAATAATAATTTTTCCCTAATACTGTACATAAGATATCTGAGCGACAGCTACTCCAGTAGTGGTGAAGCTAAAGGTTGTAATTAAAGGCATGAGAATGTTTTAAGGCTCGGCAGGAGTGAAAAAATATTTCTGAGTCAACTCTCCAAGTGGCAGAGCTGTATACTATTAGCATTGAGTTAGCTAGTTTTTATTCTTCCGCTAGCAAATATAGGGCAGCTTCATAACGGCTAAAAATAGAGGGTTACAGACGTAACACTGACTTTAAACGTACTGAAATATGCATGCGTGACAATGTATGGTAGTATGTGTTATTAAACACAGCTTTCTCTCACAAATTGAACAGTAACGGATGTATTACATTAAAATTTGTTTATTACCTTATATGGTCCGCCACAATCCTTGTTTGTTTGTTTTTTCAAATAACCTGTTTTGACGTATCTATGATGTCATCATCAGATCTTCAAACACAGTCATAATAAATAAATACACGTAACACGCACTATAAAAACACTTAAACAGAAACACTATACAACTCTTTAACATTTACACGGAAATGGTGATCACCATGCATGGTTCTCTGTGGAAGAACCTTCTCAGGAATGCGCTGAATAGCTGCCAACCTGAACGCTTTGCGAGTTTCCACCTCTACTTTCTGGCCCGGATTATGGACTGCGATTTGCGAGTTTCAACCTCGA
>JAGFPH010003696.1:45411-67815 GCA_018207615.1 Philaenus spumarius
GTTTCAACCTCGAACTTCTGGCCCAGGATTATGGACTGCGGTTTGCGGGTTTCAACCTCTACGTTTTGGCCCAGATTATGGACTACGGTTTGCGAGTTTCAACCTCGACCTTCTGGTCCGGGATTATGGACTGCGGTTTGCGAGTTTCAACCTCGAACTTCTGTCCCGGGATTATGGACTGCGGTTTGCAAGTTTCAACTTCGACCTTCTGGTCCGGGATTATGGACTGCGGTTTACGAGTTTCGACCTCGACCTTCTGGTCCGGGATTATGGACTGCGGTTTGCGGGTTTCAACCTCGACCTTCTGTCCCGGGATTATGGACTGCGGTTTGCGGGTTTACACCTTGACCTTGTGGTTTCGGTTTATATACTGCTTCTCTTCGCTCGAAGTGGACAAAATCCCCCACGTGAATTGAAACGTGTACTTTTATGATTTATCACCTATATTTATTTTTTAGGTAAAACCCTAAAACATTTTCATTCTAGTACGGAAAATCTAAAAAAAATCCAGTTGTTAGATTTTCTCGACTAAACTCGTCCGAGCGACTTAGAAAACCAAAGTGAGTGTACTAAATTTGATCCAAAGTGGACGTAAAATGCTGCCGTTAGAATGCTTGCACATAAATACATAGGCGAATGTATAATATATATTATACTATTTTTAATGACAACCTAAAACAGGTCTCAACAGAAGAGTCACTGCAATATCTTTCCAGTGTAAATTTGCTAAAAACAAGACTGTGATTTTAACCCAGGATATATAGAATTACATCCTTATTACATAGATATAATTCTAGAACCACCCAAAGCTAAATATTATCCTGAACCACACGATACTTTAGTTTTTACAATCTGCTCCATTTATAATTTCAACAAATTACATAAGTATTTCAATAATATTTTGCTACGAGCCAGCAAACTATTGAAGCGAGTCCTGCAGCAATTAAACACACAAAGGTCGTTACATAATTTCATCTCATGTATAAACCCAACTTAACGCCGGTCATTGCGCAACCAAAGCTACTGTTTCAGATAACGTTTAATATTTATGGAAACTGGACTAAGTATTAACCTTTGATTTAGCTCCGAATAAATCAACAAAATGTCGACACGACTTCGTAATGTCACCATGAAGACATTAAGGCCAATCCTTGACATTAAAGCCATAATGTGTGCCTTGTTAAATGAGAACGTTTAATATTTGGAAATTAATTTGTATGCATATTAGGCACATCGAGATTAGCGATTGCGCAACGGCGCTTCGACTGGGCAATAACGGATGTTTATGGGGATTCATTGTGTTTTATTAAATTAAGCTCATTTTACATAAGGTTCCGTTAGCTGATCTGCAAGGTGTTCTAGTGTTAAAAGTGCCCATAAAGGTGATCCAAAAATCTTATTTTCTCGTGTAACGGCAATTTCAAGGGCAATATTATGGGGGGATTACCATAGGAAAGATGAGCTATTTATTGCTGTATCTCTTACGGTGAGCACCGATCATGGTCTCTAGGAAATGTTTGAGGTGTAATTAAATATTATACATAAATAAAATAGGGGATCTGCCACTACTAGCTTCTCTCGCCAACCCCTGACATATGGTGATGAAAATGTAAACCACAAAATCCCTAATTTTGTTCATACTGTTTTACGGAAATAATGATTCATTAGGACAGAGGTTATTGGATCTAAGTTAGGTGGTGGATGTAGCTACGATCTGTACATAATGTACGACATATGTCGAAATAGACACGCAATGTCCACAAAATCCCTAATTTTGTCCATAATTTTTTATATTTTTTCAATTTTTTACAAGAGTTTTAAATATTTTCGGAATAAAAATTAGCCTAAAATATCCTCTGAAAAGTCCTCTACAAGTAAATGAATAGTTTTTATAGTTTTAAGACAATGTCTATTGCAGTTTTAAGATTTTTTACTGACAGTAAAAATAAATGTCAAAAAATGAAAGTTTAGTAAAAATTGGTTTAGCATTTCGAGATTAGCCCGGACAAACAAACAGATAGACAGATGTGTGTTTAGGTTTTGGTAATGTGTGAATAACCATATTGAGCTTAGAAAAAAGCTTATATTTTGAAATCACAGACACTTCTATTTTATTAGCCGAATTTTTGAAGAAAATAAGAGCTATTACACTCGACCCAATTTGAAAATTACTTTTATATATATATATATATATATCTGTTTTATTCCCGGATTGATAAGTGGTAGTAAATATGCTTCAAAATTGCTGATTTTTTGGTGAAAGGGTCCTAGTAGGATTCTTCAGATACAATTTTTTTTGTTTTCCGATCTTATTCAAAATGGCGGAGTTATACCGATTAATCGTTTTTGGGTAGGGATTTAACGGTATATAAGTATATGGGGTTTTCCCACCTTGATAAAATGGTAGTAATATGCTTAAAAATAGCTGAAATTTTAGTGGAAGGGTCCTTGTAGGATGTCCCAGACGCTGATATTTTCATTTTTCAATTTAACACAAAATGGCGGGTCGTTTGATTCAAACCAAAATGGTAAAGTTAGAGCGAGGAAAATGCATTATTTCTCCCACTCATAAGCCCTTGTGCAGATTTTGAGCTATATCGTTCGAAAGGTAATTAAATTTACTACAATCCTGTGCAAAAGTAATTCAGGTACAGTCCCCGGAACAAGGAACAAAATTGATAGGAATCTCCCGATAAATGATTTTTTAATTATTCATGTCAGGTTTTTGCACAATTTCTCCCACTCATAAGCCCGTGTGCAATTTTTGAGCTATATCGTTCGAAAGGTAATTAAATTTACTACAATCCTGTGTAAAGGTATTTCAGGTACAGTCCCCTGAACAAATAACAAAATTGATAAAAATCTCCCGATAAATGATTTTTTCATTATAAATGTCAGGTTTTTGCGCGATTACTCCCACTCATAAGCCAGTGTGCACTTTTTTAGCTATATCGTTCGAAAGGTAATTAAATTTACCACAATCCTGTGCAAAAGTAATTCAGGTACAGTCCCCGGAACAAGGAACAAAATTGATAGGGAATTCCCGATAAATGATTTTTTAATTATCCATGTCAGGTTTTTGCACAATTTCTCCCACTCATAAGCCCGTGTGCAATTTTTGAGCTAAATCGTTCGAAAGGTAATTAAATTTACTACTATCCTGTGCAAAAGTAATTCAGGTACAGTCCCCGGAACAAGGAACAAAATTGATAGGAATCTCCGGATAAATGATTTTTTCATTATAAATGTCAGGTTTTTGCGCGATTACTCCCACTCATAAGCCCTTGTGCACTTTTTTAGCTATATCGTTCGAAAGGGAAATTAAATTTCTACAATCCTGTGCAAAAGTAATAATTCAGGTACAGTCCCCGGAACAAGGAAGAAAATTAGTAGGAAACTCCCGATAAATGATTTTTTAATTATCCGTGTCAGGTTTTTGCAGAATTTCTCCCACTCATAAGCCCGTGTGCAATTTTTGAGCTATATCGTTTGAAAGGTAATTAAAGTTACTACAATACTGTGCAAACGTTATTCAGGTAAAGTCCTCGGTTATGTGCAAAGGTAATTCAGGTACAGTACCCGGAACAAAGAACAAAATTGATAAAAATCTCTAAATAAATGATTTTTTCACTATCCGTGTAAGGTTTTTGCAAAATTTCCCCCACTCATAAGCCCGTGTGCAGTTTTTGAGCTATATCGTTCAAAAGGTAATTAAATTTACTACAATCCTGTGCAAAGGTAATTCTGGTACAGTCGCCGGAACAAAGAACAAAATTGATACGAAGCTCCAAACAAATGGTTTTGTCACTATCAGTGTAAGATTTTTGCACAATTTCTCCCACTCATAAGCCCGTGTGCAGTTTTTGAGCCATATCGTTCGAAGGATAATTAAATTTAATATAATCCTGTGCAAAGGTAATTCAGGCACAGTCCCCGGAACAAAGAACAAAATTGATAGGAAGCTCCTGATAAATGATTTCTTCACTATCCGTGTAAAGTTTTTGCTCAATTTCTCCCACTCATAAGCCCGGTGCAATTTTTGAGCTATATCGTTCGAAACGTAATTAAATTTACTACAATCCTGTGCAAAGGTAATTCAGGTACAGTGGGAAAATTACCCATTTTTATTAAAAATACAAAATTCAAAAAAATTAAAAAAAACGCCTGGAGATACCGTGGATTAGTACTTCCATACCAAATTTCATCAAAATCGGACGACTGGTTTAGGCTCTAGGTCCGATAACATCCACACACACACGCAGGCACCCCCACAGACACCCCTCCCCTCCCCCCACACACAGACACACACCCAGACATCACTCCGAAAACCACTTTTTTAGGTTCAGGGGGACGGATATTTCCACCAAAAACTCAAACTCGAAAATTTTGACGAATACAATACTTTCTCCTTATACTATGGTATATGGGGAGAAAGTAAAAACTAAATGATTTTCACTTTCGGACTGTCTTAACCTATAAAATGACACATTCAGAATAATTGTCTGGTGATTATTACTCCCAGTAATCTTGTTAGGCGTTTATGCGAGTTGAAATTCAAGATAGCGGGTCTGCCGAGCCTTAAGTAAGCGTTGTAGACATGTGAGGGCCGGGAGCTTTGTAGGTCCGATCTGCACACTCGCACCTGTCGCCATGTTTAACAAAGCTGTACAAGTACAAGGGCGATCGCTATCGGGACATTGTAACCCGATAAGTGACGGAAGTTTTGAAGTTTTTTGTTGTGTGGTTGTTTCGGAGCATTTAACAACGGCTCAAGTTGTCCAATACTTGCGTCACATGTTGTAGATCCGGTCAAGATTTGTGTATATGTTTTTACGCATTTTAAGTTCTGCGGTATCGAAATTGATAAACTTGTTTTCGTTTCTACTTTCTCGTATATAATGTTAGCTTGATATTGTAATTGTCAAACGTTCGACTTCGAGATTTTGAGAACAACTGCAGTTTTGAACTAACTACGTTTTGCTGGGAGCGAATATGGCTGAACGATTATTGTTCTTGCGTTTAGGATAATTGTTTGTCTAGAAAACATTTCTTGGTTTTTTGAATTGGACTTTAGTGACTCCCGTTAGAGTCGCTGACGATCATCGAAGGCTGTGGATAGAACCACAACGGGCTGGGGAGTGTCCAAGCCATTATGGCTTCCCAGTTTTTCGATTAACAGAATGAAATTCTTGTTGAGAAAGTTTTGATTTAGTTGTGGCCGCTTTCAAAATCCAAAATAGTATATTAAATTATTTTTATGCAAAAGTAAAATAATTCGAAAACGCATCTGAGCCGCTGACGTAAGTTAAGCGAATTTTCTGAATTTAATTTATATGTTTTAGGGTTTCAACAACAATTTGGGAAGTTGGTCTACTCACGGAGGCGCTGAATAGCTGACTGCGTGTATGAAATATATTAGTAAAATTTGTTTGTACCTAAGCCGCCAGCTTCGACTCACCCGCTGCTTCATTCCACTCGCAGATAAAAAACTCGCTTTGCGAAATTGCACCTCTTCCCTGAGGCTTATGGCATGCTTCGCTTCGCTTGCAGCGTACAAACTCGGCCTTTGGGCCTTGGAACAGTAGATGCCCCACGTGGATTTGAACGGAGTACTTTTTTAGTATTTTACGTTTTGATCGATTTTGGGGGAACGAAGCTAGCTTTAAGGTCGTGTAAAAAAACAAAATCAACAGAATAATCTCATATATATTTGTTTAGATAATCCCCCAAAACGTTTCTCTCTATTACGAAAAATCTGAATAATGTTTACTCCCAAAAAATCAGTTATTATTTTTATAAAAAAAAACGGCTCCAACGATTTTGATCAAATTTGGCTTATTTGTAGCCCTTAATGTACCCAACCATATACAAACACCGCATCTTTCTAAAAACTCTCGTTTAAATAATAATAATAATATTTATTAGTTACTCTCCTACTTTAATACATTTATGAAGTCACAGTAAATCTGTTTAACACGTTCACTTCTACGCAAATTTAGTATTTCCTATGCTAGGAGCTGACCTTTTATTTTTTATATTTTATAGCCTAAAAGAGTAGAAATTACTTTATTTATTATTTTTGAAACTTTCTACGTAATAATCACTAATATTTTAAATGTCCATAGCACATAGGCGTAAAGTTGGCGTGCAATGCACTGTACGTCGGCCGCTTCTCATAGTGTTCAGTGTCTAGCTCACATGTGCGTCCTTAGCAGTGAACGTTTTAATAATTTAATATGTTTGTGAGAAAGTATGTGCCAGTTTCTGGTACCGTTTACTTCGTCTTGTTTGTATACAAACATCTTGTATAATTTACAAATTTTGTCACCCACACATTATAATTTAGATGTTCATAAACGTTTCCTGCAAATTACAAAAGATTATCTTCAAAATTCGATCCAAGATAAGTTATATTGAAGATGACTGTATGGAATTGTTTCGTCCTGGCATTGCACGACCTTAAGTGGTTGATTCTATGTCAGTCCAGGCGCGGATACAGTGGGAGGGTCATGGGGGTCATGACCCCCCCCCCCCCCCCCCAAACATTTTTTAAGGCTTGATATATGTTTGATTTAACCCTACAAGCGCCAAATAACACTATACTGTCGTCTCAGCCCGCCGAGCAAGTGGCAGGCAGCATTATTGTACTGTCTGATTGTGTTGAATATTAGGCGATGAATACTAGGTTTTTCGCCTTAAAAAAAAAAAATGTGTAGAATATTTCACCCACTATAAATTATTCAATCTCAATAAAACAAAAACGATTGGAAAGGAAATGTTTTAAACATAAATTTTTTTATTTAAAAATTTGTTCTAAAACGTATATTTACATTTATGTAATCATCGTTTGTAATTGTAGTTGTCTAAAAAGATGACGCCGCACGAGAAATAAAAAGAAAACACACAAAACTTTTAACTTTTCTAAGGCTCATAATCGTTAGACAGACTTGTTTTGAAAAGAATATAAGGTCACCTTTGGATTCGTCAAGATTTGAACTTTCTAACATTATCTTCCAATCATTCGTCACTCATATGAAGTGTTCTGTAAACCCTTAAGATTTTACAGTTTTTCAACCAATGAGCAAGCATATTTTGTAATCGATATCCCTATCTAGTACAAATTGATATACTTGTACATTGATGTTTATACGGATTTTAGTGTAAATTCTATATTTTCGTTTGATAAAAGGAAACCCTGATTTACTGTTTATGGGCTACAGCTATAGGTCTTGTCTGTGAAATATGTACTATTGCGCCGATTGTCTTAGCGCATTTAGCCCAGCCAATAGAGCAAAAAGAAGTCAAATTTTTGTATTGAATTTAACAGCAAGCGACATCAACAGGTCAACAGTGACTTTAAGGGTATCACAAGGGTAAGTAAAATATAAACACTTTCAGACAAGGAGCTTTTGTTCATTTTGTATAAACAAAAATTCCAATACATTAGGACTTTTGGATTTTTCGTTAGTATTATAAAAAATGATGAATGGATTACGATACTTCCAAAAAAACCTACAAATTGTTTTTTATAGACACGGATTGGACCATTTTTTAATGAGAAAAGTCGGAAAACGCTTAAAAACTACAATTTTTAAAAGTTCATATCTTTGTTAATTTACAATATTAAGGGCAGATTTTTCAGAAAATGATTGTTTATCGTGTGTTCTTCAAACAGGAAGAAGATGAAATTTGTCGCATTAATAGTTTTTGCACAATTGCAGTATAAACAATGTAGGCCATTATCTTGCATAATGCGCCCAATAAACCTGAGTGGCCCGTTTTAAATTTACCAAACGGATTCTGAAAGTAGACATTAAAACCTACAATTCGTATATCTGCAATTTTTTTAATAAAGTTGATAAAGTATAATAAAAATGCTTCAGAACATAGCGCGAAACGCGTAAATTTGCGGCCGACCCCGATGGTAAATTTGCAAGAGGCAGTGGTAGTGATAGAAACAGCAGCCTGATGCGCTCAACCTGCCGTTCTCTTCTCCTCCGCATTATGCAAGATAATGGCCTACATTGTTTATACTGCAATTGTGCAAAAACTATCAATGCGACAAATTTCATCTTCCACCTGTCTGAAGTACACAAAATAAATTTTCAAAAGATCTGCCCTAAATATTGTAAATTAACAAAAATATGAACTTTTGAAAAATAGTAATTTCTAAGCGTTTTCCGACTTTTCTCGGTGAGAAATGGTCCGATCGAGGTTTTCAAAAACCATTTTGTAGATTTTTAATTCTCTACAAATGTTTCGTTGGAAGTATCGTGATCATTGCATACATTTGTATAATATCAACGAACAACCCAAAAAGTCCAAATTTATTGTTATTTTTGTTTATAAAAAATGCGCAAACATTTCCTTGCCTGATAATTTTTGTATGTTATACACCTATGTACTACCCTTAAAGCCACTGTAAATATCACTTGCTGAAATTCAATAACAATAAAAAATCACTATTGGTTGGGCTAAAATTGTTTTACGGAGCGCGCCGCTGTATGGATTTAGTGAAACAAAGTGGATTTAATGATCGTGTTGCGGAGTTATGATTTTAGTACCGTTCCTGATAACGCTTCAATAATTAGTGTTTATTTTTTTAATCTACAAGAAACTCTGGCTTTTTCAAGAAAATATGTATGGCCTAGAAATGCATTAAAAAAACTATTCCATAGAGTATCTACATAATTTTACTTCCTCAGACCCGTTGTTGTTAAATTCTTGGTAATGTTGTTTTCGACTTCTTATGACCCCTCCCAAAATGAAATCCAGTATCTGTCCCTGTGTTAGTCAGGACAAAGCCACTTATATATATAGATTTAGAAAGTAAACAATACTTGAAAGTAAATAATATAGAAAGTATAATACAATTGATTAAAATTGACGAAGCAAACAATTATTTTTTAACCAATATCTAACATTCTAGTTGCTGGAACTAATTTGGTCAACTATCGATCTTCGGTATAAAATCGGCAAGACAGAGATCTTCAGAAAACCTCCGATTATAGAGGAAGAGGAGTCAGTGATAATTAATTGATGAACAATAAACGTGATAAACGCAACGAGCAGAATCTTTCTTAATTTGGAAAAAAAACATCAAAAACTCAAATGAGTCAAGTTATTTTAAAACAAGACCACGGTCTTCATCTCTTCACCACAAAGGGTTGAAGTTTCAGTTTTTTACTATTCACCTGAGGTTACAAAAGTGCATTCCATTGAATTACATATAAGGTAGAGTTGTTTTCTGACCAACACAAATATTTAAATCGAACACTTGGTATTATGCCTAACCTTCACTATGTTTGCTTTTGAATAAGGAAATCATGAATAACCATGCTCAGTGAGGACACAAAGCGCATATTCTTCGCTAAGGACGTTTTAAGAATTCTTGTTTAAATGTTCAGGTGTGCTGACGTGGTTTCAATGTTGTACTGTCGTATCCGGTGGATTACTTAAACTGAGTATTCAATATTAAAAAATATATAACTAATAGTAAATCCCCGTGAAAAATCACAGACGGATTAATTAGATACACATTAGAAATATACTAGCTGACCCGTGCGAAGCATTCGCATTCTAACTTACATAAATCCCACTTAATTAAAATATACACCGTATATTTAGTATCGTATAGTGCGTATATTAATTAAAAATAGCAATGTAGTGGCGTAACGGCAGCTCTCCAGCTGGGTATTGTTATCATCAGTGTTGCCAACGTCAGGAAAATATCCCTACAACTTACTATCTTACATCACTGTTACTTTTGGATTCTCTTTTATTGTTTTTTTTTTTTATTTTTTCGTATAATTGTATTTTGTATATTTTTTCGGTGTAGCGGTTAAGGAAAGCTTTAAAATGATGCCTCATTCATGCAATTTGAAGATGTATTAAGGAAGTTATGGCGTACCGACAAAAAAATGGCCTTGAGAAATAATATATGTGATCATTTATACAAAATACTATTTAAACAACACACTTTATCTAGGCCTACCTAACTATGCAGACGGGGATTTTTAACTCGGTAAATGTGTACAATTATAAGGACTATAAAACTGTTGGAATATTTGTTAAGATTTTGTGTTTATGTATATTATTATACATATTTAAAACAAGATAAAAATATTATCTTTTAATTGCCTTTTATTTCATATTGATAGAGCAAATGATTTAGAAGTTATTAATATTATAGGCTATATTATTGATTCAAGTTGTAAACATAACCCCAAAGTATAATCTACGATAGGTTTTGTTTGCGTATTACAGATGATGGGTGAAATCAACTGCTAAATTATTAAGTTAAACGAATAGGTATTTCTTCTACAAATGTTACTCCACGTACGCTCGTACGTACACTCGCTTTTATAGAGTTGATATACTTGATAAAAAATCTGGTCCCCTTATCATTCAGAAACTTCAAAAAATATAAACATTAATTTTTAAACACATTTGTCTTATAGTATTAATTTTTATACAAATTTGTATTATCATATTACGTCATATTCGCATTTAACTCAGGTCACCCATCAATTCACCGTGCGTCTTCCAATTCCGCCTTACCCCCGCTCACATCAGCAACGCATCTCAGATGTAGGCCCAAAAGAGCCCATGTTAAACATCGAATATTAGAAGAATCCGCTTCGAGTCCCGCTCCACATTCCACTGCCGCCTCACAACCACCACTGGCAAGTCCCTCGATAATATGATTTCCATAAATACTCTTTAACACATTGTTATATATTTTATCACACATTATACTTTCACATGTCGGAAGTTGGTGCATATTATTAAGACATGAAAAACAAGATGCTTTCGTCATTTGTCATAACTCTGTGCAAAAAAACGTAGTCATATAAGAGCCCTTGTTACTGCCCATGGCACGGGATGTATACTCTTAGTATATTACATTTTATGACCGGAAGTAACTATTTTTAGAGTTTTTCCTAAGAGAATGATTTTTTTAGAGTTTTTTCTAAAAATATAAATTTAGGATGTTATTTTGCATTCTTTGTTTTTTTACGCGACCTTAAAGCTCGCTTGGTTCCCCCAAAATCGATCAAAACGTAAAATACCAATGCATTTTGTATTGAAGATACTCGCAATACGCGGGTTGGCGTGCGAAGCACACAATGCTTTGTGTATTGAAAATACCCCCAATAAGAGGAATGGCGTGCGAAGCACGCAATGCTTTGTGTATTGAAGATACTCCCAATATGCGGAATGGCGTGCGAAGCATTTTCCAGCTATTCAGAACTGTCTTGAATAGACTTATTTCCCAAATTGTTGTTTAAGGGTCGGCTCTAGTAAAACAGAAAGCAACCTGCGACTCCAGCGTAGCGGCGGTAGGTTACGCGGACATTGTTCATCCTAAATCAATTTAAAACCCGCAATTGTTCAAATAGCGTTTTTTTAAAAATACCAAACTCTTGGGGACAAAATTCTTCATCCGAATGGCTTGATAATTTTTCGCTATAATTAATAGTTACAACGTACAAAAATATTTAAAGTCACCCTATAGCGGCGGTAGGTTACACGGACATTGCTCAGCCTAAATCCATTTAAAACCCGCAATTGTTCAAATAACGTTTAAAAAAAATACCAAACTCTTGGGGACGAAATTCTTTATGCAAATGGCTTGGTACTTTTTCGCTGTAATTAATAGTGACAACATAAAAAATTATTAAAAATAAATTTTTTAAATTGTTAATAAATATTAAACAAAATATTTTTCTTAATTTTGGAAAAGCCATTTGCATGCGTATTGGCCATAGCTTTAAAATGACATATCGTTCATAATTATCCGATCAAAAATAAAGGAAAAATATGGATTTTAATTTAACATTGGTCTTATGGAGTGTCAACCAACATGGCCGACAGCTAGAGCCGACCCTTAAAACCCTAAAACATAGGCATATAAACTTAATTTTGGACATTTGCTCAACTCACGTCAGCGGTTCAGCTGCGTGGTCGAATTATTTTTTATACACAGGATGTCCCCGAACTCTCTGGTCCCCTTTTGTGGATTTGTTTCTTGGATCGAGAAACACGGTACATATTTCACAATATAAACATACGTCGGACTATTTAAAAGACAATAACAGCATACGTATCCACAATAGTGTTGTGTTTGCTGTGTTGGTATAGGATGCTGGGTTGAACAAACCTTATTACACATAACTTAACTATTATCCTTCATTCGATTATTTAACAGTTACAATAAAAAGAAAGGCTACAAAAGAGGTGTCCTGATTTTTTTTTAAATGTGCGGTTTTTTATAATTTAAGTTTTAAATTTTCTAACAGGCACCATTTTGTAACTTATGATTTGATATAATCGCTTATTTTTCTTAAAATAGGTCATTGTTAAATTAAACTTCATGTCAAGTTTGAACTCAATCGGTCAAACCGTTCTCTAGATATAAATTATTTTGTGAAAACACATACAGACAGACGAAAAAGTAAGCACCGTAGTGAGAATGTTTATATTGTGAAATATGATTGTCTCGATTTCTAGAAACACATCCACAAAAGAGGTCCAGAGAGTTCGGAAACACCCTGCATTATAATGTATATAAATAAAAATTTTTAACAAATAGGCCTACAGTTTTATAAAATCGTATCTAAATAATACTTATAATTGTACAAGTTTGCCGAGTTAAAAATACCCTGAGAGCATAGTTAGTTAGGCCTACATAAAGTTTGTTGTTTTTAAACAATTAGTCCAGGGCATTTAGATCAAAATCGACCGAAATAAGACATTTTTAGAGCCAGCAGATATCGAGATGCGGTTTTCTGCATTGTGTTCAGAAAGCTCCCAGGAAAAAGTCTATATGGTGTGGTTATGCCATTTTTCGAAAAATGCATTCTGGTGCAATAAATGCATTTTGCAATTGCATAATTACTTTCAATATTATAAGAACGACTGGAAACTCGGAAACATCGCTCGAAAATCGTAACTCGGGGATTTTCGGGGATGCCGAATTCAATTCTGGCATTAGAATTACCCTGGGGCGCTCGGGGGTGGCTCTGCGGGAGTGCCCGGGGGGTGATGGGGGGGGGGAATTGCAGCGTCCAAGAAAATCGCTCGAAAATCGTAACTCGGAGGTTTTCGGGGATGCCGAATTCAATTCTGGCGTTAGAATTACCCGGGGGTATAAATTATAAAAATTTTAATTTAATTTTAAATTATATTACACATATTATAAAAACAATTGCTTTGGAAATCTTTTCTGCCTCGAAACTGGATTTTAAAAAGGCGCCAAAGCTATCAAGAGAGTAGAGTATCGGGACCGGCGCGAACAGAAATTTCCTGCATCGACTGGTATCAGAATTACATCAGCCGTTTAGGACCACGTTGCAGAAACATCCATTGTAAGGTCAAACCAATATTCGATTCCGTTGAAAAACGAATTCTCGAACACCTGATCTATCTACGATTAAATTAACTGAGTGACAAAAATATTATCGGGACTCTGAACTATCACTAAACGATGACTTACAAGAGTGCGGGACACAACTCAAACACCAAAAAAAGCGTCCAAAATCAAAAAACTTGATTACTTTAGCACTGTATTTTCGCATAACGAAAAAGCAACATGGTCCTAAACTGCTGATGTAATACTGATGCCAGTTGATGCAGGAAATTTCTGTTCGCGCCGGTCCCGACAGCAATGATATTCTACTCTCTTGATAGATTTGGCGCCTTTTTAAAATCCAGTTTCGAGGCAGAAAAGATTTCCAAAGCAATTGTTTTTATAATATGTGTAATATAATTTAAAATTAAATTAAAATTTTTATAATTTATACCCCCGGGTAATTCTAACGCCAGAATTGAATTCGGCATCCCCGAAAACCTCCGAGTTACGATTTTCGAGCGATTTTCTTGGACGCTGCAATTCCCCCCCCCCATCACCCCCCGGGCACTCCCGCAGAGCCACCCCCGAGCGCCCCAGGGTAATTCTAATGCCAGAATTGAATTCGGCATCCCCGAAAATCCCCGAGTTACGATTTTTGAGCGATTTTTCCAAGTTTCCAGTCGTTCTTATAATATTGCAAGTAATTATGCAATTGCAAAATGCATTTATTGCACCAGAATGCATTTTTCGAAAAATGGCATAAACACACCATATAGACTTTTTTCCTGGGAGCTTTCTGAACAAAATGCAGAAAACCGCATCTCAATATCTGCTGGCACTAAAAATTTCCGATTTATTTCCTAACTTCCCTGGACTAAGTATTTTTGAAATTATGTATTTCTGATGTGTATCTAATTAATCTGCCTGTGGTTTTCACGGGGCTTCCTAGTTAACTACATAAAAGTGGCCTTTGCAAATTGTTTACTTCTATTAAAACACGGTAGCATTGTAAACTATTCTTCTGCGATAAGTCACTTGACCACATTCCTCGGTAAATTCAAGGCCTAACCCATCATCATCCTATGCGCACGCGCGCTATGAGTTGATATACGTTCACATTAGTGTCTCGATACATTTTTACAGTTTTCTTTGCATCTTCATCTCTTCAGTACACGCTTTTACTGTTTCACAAACTTCGTCATTCAGCGTAAATGATTCTGAAGTAAAATTTTACAACAGTTGTATTAATATTTTATGAATACCATACTTTATAAAGAAAACCTGAAACGTAACTCGTTTTCAAATATCTCAGGAACGGTTGAAAGTGTTCAGCTGAAACAGTTATAAAGCTTATGTGCTACTTCCGATAGCCATGCCAGGAGCCAAAGGCCCGAATTCTTCTTCGAGTGCGCTTCTTTTCGCCTTCCGCTTATGGCAAGAGTAGAACGTTTGTAGAACGCCGAAAAAGTAATTTTACCTAAATACCAAACAATATCCTCGGCCAGATAATAATTATTGGGAATAAAAAATAATTAATATTATTGAGTCGGTTTAACCGATCTAACCATGCTATCGCTCCAACCAATGTTACAAATCTTCGATTAATCAAACCGCCCAGCAACCTGGACATAGAGCTGTAGGGGGAAAGGTTTGGAGTAGCCTCACCAAGGAGCGTTTTTCGCCTTTTTTCACATTAAAGAAATTCTAAATATGTATCGGATAATAATGACTCAGTTGTATCAATTTTTTGCACAAGTTTAGAAAATGTTTTTTACTCGAAAGTAATTCAAACTAACTGAACGGAATTTATCACCGCTGCACACTCCTGTTGCACTGAGGACGGCTCTAGCACGCGACGTGGCCGCTAATAAAACGCTGCACGCCCCGCACCACTCAGCCCTCAACCAATTGGGTTATCCTAATTTCAATGAAGACTGATCTGGATCGACGTAGACAGAGCCACGGAAAGACCAAATGTAACCCTTGGAGGTAAAATAAATTATCTACCCGAACTACTTTACAAAAATGTCCCAGGCTAGTGTCCACAGAAGAAGGAGGAGGTACTGTTAAGTCGATATTAGTCCGACACTGGTACGTTGATTGAATAGCGGCTGGAGGATAACAATCACCGTAAACAAATGTATTTGTAATATGTTACCTTCAGGCTCTGTTACACCACTCCTCTTATATCACGCGTTACAACAATAACTATAAATAAGCTATAATAAGCTCAGTGTTCTACTGGAAAAGGAAACTGCACCATCTAAGCCGAGATTATAACTCAACTTGACACCTCAACCCAGTAACTTGAACCCAGTCGTAGGGCACAATATATTTAACCTTTACGTGTTAGCGTGCCCCAGTTGCCAACAGTTATGGTCACCAAAGTGGAGCCAGTTATTTCAATAACAATAAGCAATTACAGTAAGTTTGTATTTTACGTAAAATTACACAGCGTACCGACCTATGCACATTATCCTTGTTTGGCAGATTGAGGCTAATATATTGTATGTATTTACTTATTATTATTTATTATTTACTTACAAACTGAATGCTGTCATACGAGTACGTACTCGGGATTATATATTAAATACGAAATAATAAATATAGTTTAAAAAAACTAAAAAACACGCTTTTAGAGCATATCAAACTAAAAAGTTAAAAATAATTTTTCAAATAAGCTTAAAACAATAATAAACGATAAATACTAGCATTATTGTAAAAAAAGCGTTGGGCGCTCGATGTACGAGAAATATGGACAAAGCGCCCCACGCTTTTTTTTTACAATAATGCTAGTATTTATCGTTTATTATTGTTTTAAGCTTATTTGAAAAATTATTTTTAACTTTTTAGTTTGATATGCTCTAAAAGCGTGTTTTTTAGTTTTTTTAAACTATATTTATTTTTCACTTTTTAGTTCGATTAATTATTGAAAAAAAAATTTGGCCGTGGACGGGATTAGAACCCACGATCGGGGATTGACGTCAACGACGACCCGCGCCTTAGACCGCTCGGCCAACGATTGAACTAGCGTAAGAGAGATATAATAACAGTAATTAGCCACTGGCTTTTAGTCCAAAGGAGAGTTACTTACAAACGAACATACATACATACATACATACATACATACATACATACAAGTGAAGCTAATATAAGCGTGTTAAAAAGCATAACCGTTGACGTGAGTTGAGCAAATTTCCAAAATTAAGTTTATATGTTTTAGGGCTTCAACCAACAATTTGAGAAATTGGTCTGTTCACGAAGGAGCTGTGTACGAAATATATTATAATTTGGTTGCATCTCAGCCTCCAGCCCCTGCCCACGCTTTGCTTCGCTGCGCTTCACGAGTTTGCATCCTTTCAGTCGGCCTCGGATCCACTGTACGTTTTGGAGGGAGCAGACGATCTGTAAAGTCGAGTACAATAACAAAATGCGCATATTAATCTCCTATATTTATTTTTTTAGATGAAACCCCAAAAAATCTACAACTTTGTGTGTGTTTTGTATTCCTTTGGATTTGATTTATGGCATCTTAACCTTTTTGTTAAAGTAAACTGACTGACTGAATTGATTATGGCAGGGTTAACTTATCTTTTAGGAATGAGTAACAGTAAAATTTTGGAAAAGAACATGGACGCCCCTATTGTTATTTTTGTCAGTATTCTTATAATTGTATTTTAAAGGTTATCATACAAAAATTGCAGAACATCACAAATATTAATGAAAAAGCTCTGTTTATATCGGTTTATTGATAGTAAGAAACTTTTTTTAAATGTATAGTTCCTGATGAAAAACGTAGTTCCTTTTGTTGGATTTTCGTGGCTAACGAACTCGTCCGAGCGACACTTAGAAAAAGGTTGACCATTTCGGACGTAAAATGCGGCCGTTAGAGTGCGAACACATAAATACATATGTATATACATGACACCCCAAAACGTGTTCTAAACCCCCAACCTTAGGCCATAAGGGCCATTGAAATAGTTCATCTTTCCTATGGAAATTCGTTGATTAGCAACAAGTTTATGTAAACTTGTTTTTTTTTTCGAAAATCAATGATAACTTTACAAATTTTTGAGATATTGAGGTTAAATTTGGTATATGCACTTTTGATGGTAGGTTTTAACCCTACAGTAGTGTCATAGGTCTGAGAGTCCAATTAACTTTTTGTTAGCATGTCACTCATTGTTCGCTAGAGAGGGAGGGCTGAGTAATTCAGTACCTTCCTATTTCTTGTCAGTCTGCCTGATGCTGTCTGCTCGTGATTTTCAGATTATGTTATCTATGATAAATTTAACAAATCGGACTCCTACACCGAAGACACACACAAATTTTAAGAATTTTTGAAAAGTGTCCCTGCGAAACAATTGTATACATTTTTTATTTTTTTATTTGGGTTACAGATTTGACTCTTGTCTTCATAACTAATTTTTTTTTGCCAAGTTTACTCTTTTTCCACATAAAAAAATTAAATAGTAGCATTAGTTTTGAAATTTATAAAGTAAAAGTGTTTGAATTTTAAATCATAATTGTCAATGTATCTCCGTCATATAGCCTATCTGAAAATGTAGGAGAAGAACCATATTTACGATATATGTCATTTTATTAAAGTTTGGTGATATTTACAGAATTATTTTTAACAAAACAGGTAAATCGGTCTCACAGACCTATGACACCAATGGTGTTGCAAAAAGCATGACACACTACTCTAGGGTTTTAATAGTGTATCCAACCCTATATTATATAAACTTTCAAAATGGCGTCCATTTAAATTTTTAACGATAAATGTCTTGTTGAAAACCGTCAACTTTACAAAACATTACAAATATTTTTTTAAACAAAGAAAACAACAAAATTTTCTAATGAAGAAGGCAGAGCAAGAAAGAATTTCTATTCATATGTCCATTATTTAAAAAAATTACTAATTAGTTTTCATAATTTTAACCCACCTGTATATTACGAGAAACATGGAGGATTGATATTGTTGGGGAAAATTATGTTTTCTATCTACGTACAGCATCATTTTACAATCACGATTCTTTAATGCAATGTTTTTAATGGTTAACATCACCTTTGAAAACACACGAAATGGCCTCCATTGTAGTAAATATACCTTCTGTCAATTATTAAGCTTTTCATACGTTAAATAAGTTCTGAATCTGCGTTCTGGACCATAACTCCAATATAACGTCCAGGTGAATTCTATTTGACACTGTCCTAAAAGATTATCAAAATAATGAAATAATTCGACCATGCTGCTGAACCGCTGACGTGAGTTGGGCAAATTTCCAAAAATAAAGTTTATAGGCCTATGTTTTAGGGTTTCAACCAACAATTTGGGAAATAGGTCTGTTCACGACGGTGCTCAATACTGAATAGCTGCAAAATGGTTTGCACGCAATTCCGCATGGTGGGAGTATCTTCAATACACAATGCATTGCGTGCTTCGCACGCAAATCCCACGGTAGAATCCACCGCATGGTTTTGAACCGAGTACTTCTATGTTATTTCATGTTTTGATCGATTTTGGGGGAACCAAGAGAGCTATAAGATCGCGTAAAAAACGAAATGTAAAGAATATTATCCTTCATTTATATTTGTAGAAGAAACTCAAAAACAAATTCATTCTCGCAGGAAAAATGTCAAAAAATAGTTAATTCCGGTCAAAAAACGTGCTTATGATTGTTGGATTTTTTTGGTTAACGAACTCGTCCGAGCGACGTAGACAACCAACATGTGTACCAAATTTGAACCAAATCGGACTTAAAATGCGGCCGATAGAGTGCGAACACATTTATACATATAAATATGTGATTTTTAATGACACCCCAAAACGGGTTCTGGAGACCATGATCGGTGTTCGTTTGCTACTTCCGACCTTGGGTCTTACCATAAGGGCCACTGATTGCAACCCCTATGGAAATTCGCTAATAAAGACTCGTTGTCAGTAAACACTCTTGCTAAAAGATTTAGTACAAAATGATAGTTCCTTGAATGGTGACGAATGTATGACTTTCTGTTTCAGTGGGTGATATTTCTGACGATGACCCAAGTCACCGGCTCTCCCAGAAGCTACACCGACTTCCAGACGTACCCATCGTTTAACGAAGATAACCAAGTAGGTGACTTTACTTCAGCAATATGCAATACTGAGTTACTGGTTGATAATATATTACAGCTCAATTACACCCTAAAAATAAATACCAAAGGAATTCATATTTAGAATATTTGTATTTGCCATTTCTTGAAATAGTTTTCAAACCTCTCAAAATATGTATAAAGACTAAACACTATGTCCACAAAAGTACCTTGTCCTACTTCTCCTTCAGTTTCTTATTTTACTTCCCTTCCTTCAATTTCTTCTTCTTCCTTCCTTATTCTACTTTTACCCAATCATAAGTCTAATTGCCATAAAAAGAAGACGTCAAAATAAAACTCGTTTTCCTTCTCCTCCGCTTTCATTTTTTCTCCTTTTCCGCCCTTTTTCTTCTCTTTCTATTTATTTTCGTCCCCTCCTTGCTGTTTTATCTTCCCTTCTTTCCCTACTCTGCTTCTTAACTAAATTATTTTCCTACTCGTTAATTTGTTTACAATTTTATTTACTTTTATCTTTGCTTTCTTTGTATCTTTTCCGTCTCTTCCTTATTCTCTTACTCCTCCTCCCATTATTCTTCTCCTTATAATTTACGTCTACTCCTTTTTCTTGTCTACACCTTCTCTTTACCTCCCACTCTGCTTCTTAGACAAATTATTTTCAATTTTATTTATCTTTTCTTCTTTATATTACCTTTTTCATTTTTTTCTCCTCTTCCTTCTTTCCTACGATTCTTTTTACCACTTATACTTCTTCTTCTTCTCCTAATCTGCAACTTAACCAAATCCTAAATTTTTCTCCTCCTCTGGCTTCACATTCTCTTCCTTCGCCTGAATTACCTTCTTCTTTTTCTTTTCTCATCACTCTACTCCTTCGCCTTCTTATTCTCCTAGTTTATTTCTTAACCGAATTCTTTTCCTACAATTATCTTCCTTACATTCTTCTTCTTAACGTGATCATTCTGTTTACAGGTAGTCTATGAATTCAGGTACGCCATAGACGAACCAGACTACGGGGTTATCAACGACCGATGGGAGCACAGGATCGGACAGTTCGTGAAGGGCGCGTACAGTCTGTTGGAACCATCGGGAAAGATCCGTACAGTCAACTATGAAGTGGACGGCCACAAAGGCTTCACTGCCGTCGTTGAAACCAAGTTTCCAGGTGTGCACTTTTCATAGAATATCTTAACAAATTTTCCGAAAGATTGGCCTATTCTTAAGGTAATATCAAAAGTATACTTCGAAATATATACTCATAGATGTAAAAGTAAAGATCTGAAGTTAAAAGAAATTATATTTTTTTATAAAATTTTAGTTATATATTTCATGACCAATACATTAACAGTAAATTGTTTTACTTTCGTTCGTTTTTTCTAACAATTAAATTAAAATTAATTCTTAAAGAAACTAAGGCGCTTTCCAGGTGATATTATTCTTGGGATTCAGCTTTAGAATGAGACTGTCAAATATACTTTTATCTCCCTTCATCTGTATAGATATAGTAAAGTCACAAAATTACAAGAAAAATAAAATGCTCGCTTGGTACTCAGGCCGTTGGTCGGATTTCGATTTTCGGTTTGTATACGCTGATTATTATTTCCGTTGAGTAGGTTTGCCATACGTCCATATTTTGTGGTGTCCAGTACAGTCTATACAGATAGCCAGGCAGCGTGAGGCGTCACTTGAGCATGCGCCACAACATCTTACCCTCTCCTACTCGACTGTGAGTCTTCAGTACAGTCACCAGCAAAAAGTGTTGATGTACAATCAACGCGACTACATAGCAGACATGAATAGGTAGGGCAGGCTGCTCTGACTGTACTCCGCCGCGAGAGGGGAAATGTTCTCCAGACTAGTGGGAGCAGGCGTAGGAGAATTGCACACTACCCTCTTCGCGCTCCATACTATTGGCGCTATCTGTGCCTGTGTATTTGCCCAGCACTGTATCTACCTTAGCATTTTCAGTTAATACGGAACTCCTTCGCTATTTAAATGAGAGGTTAGGTTATTTAAAGTGAGAACAGTAATAAGGTTAGTAGAGATACATCTAGAGGGGAAGAATTTCCAGAGGTTATTCGCCGGGGTGAAGGCCGCCATTCGAGGGTACCTTGTCCTCAAAGCTACGCCTCAGCTGGTTGAGCTGTGACTCATGGGGCAGGTAGTCATTAGGACGATTCCTAGACCATAGGCCCTATTTATAAACCAGTTAGGCGCTTTATGTGTAATACACAATCTGCGAATTAAACATAAACATCAATACAATGCATTATACAATTCATTTACATTGGCTAAAAGTTGACAAACCACAGCCGACTGAACCCAGCAAAATAAACCATAACTTTACATAAGGTTACATATTAAAAGACAAAAACTAGCTTCCTGTAATAATTACTGTTAACAATAAGAGTTACTAAATTACATTTACTCAAAAACTAACATGATTCCCGATCTATTTATAAATTAAATACGTTCTCTAATACATCTACCCACATACTCTCACACCCCCACATGTAAAGTATGTGCGCACACACACGCACCCCCCCCCCCCCCCACACCATCTCTCTTTTCAACACCCACACACACACACACACACACACACACACACATTTTCAAGATAATACTTTAAAATACAGTCAAATATTTTCTATTTCAATTAAATGTACTCTTAATCGCCCACATATGTTTAATTATTTTTACAGTTTTTTAAATATTAAATGGTAAACAGTTAAAACAAACTTTGGTGCTTGGTATGCAAAGAATTTCATAAAATCAGTCAAATTTGTTAGGTACATAAGTAAAGAGAAATATAGGAATAAAAATGATTTAATTGGAAAAACACAAAGTGCGATCTTGAATACATAATATTTAATTAAAATTTTATATTTACAGCATAATAATTCAGCATTACAGTGACTAATAAAAACAGACAGAGGTAGTCATTTTAAAAGCAAGAACTG
>JAGFPH010003696.1:67825-84519 GCA_018207615.1 Philaenus spumarius
TGACTAATAAAAACAGACAGAGGTAGTCATTTTAAAAGCAAGAACTGAACAGCGTAAGTTTACAACCCACCTTCCTGCAGATATCTTTGCAGTCAACGGCGACGGTCTTTTTCAAGAAAGAGACTAGTGCTGCCTTCAAACATTCTAGAGCTTTTCCTCGTTCATAAGTTGGCACCACTGCCGAAATACGGCAAGGTGAATTTTACCCAACTGAGCTTACCTTAACAAAATATTAGGTTTATATTTGCAAGATGAAATTAATTTAATAAAATTCTTTTACTAATTATAACAAAACACATTCATAGTTTTATGCGATATACGTGTAAGGAGAAGACGTTGAAACGCTTTTAATAGGTAGGAATATATTGGTGGCCTACAGATTTATTTGTATTCATTTAGGCCTAGATTAGTTTTGTCTTTGTGTATTTTTCTTGTGTTAGGTGACGTTAGAGTTGTATTTTGAGGTTATGAAACATATTTGTTTCATTGCATTTATAAAAATGAGTTTTATAATGTAACACAAATGTGCATTAAATTTTATTAGTGATACATATAGTCTATTATTATTTCTTTTAATCGACTTCAACTGCCAAGTCAACAGTAACCAACGAAAATCTGGTTTTAATAAAATATTATCTTTTCCTCAAATATCCTGCTTTAAATACTTGTGTTGTTATTTTTGTGTATCATAAATAGTACAAAAAACAGTAATTCGTAAATTACTTATGACCTACAAAGATAGACAAACAATAAAATAATTGTCTTAACAAAATCAGAAGCAGGAATGAATCCTTAATTGATTGATTGAATCAACCGGCTTTGAAATAGAGATAAAAGCCGACATAAGCACTTCTTGTTATTTCCCATTTTGTCGTGCATATTTTTTAGGTTTGCAGTCGTCATCTGACTACCTACCTGCGTTCTGGGGATTCCCTACTGAAAATAAATAGGGTTTTTCTATACTAGGCCTTTTTTATTTATGAACCATTTTTGTAAATACTCATTAGAATTTAAAAAACTGTTTACACTTATAGGAATTGGGGAAAATTTTTTTTTACCCTACCTTTTGAGTTTTTTTAGGCAAAAAATATGTTTTTTTAAATCTTTTAACATTTTTACTACTAAACCAATTTGGCCGTTTGATATCATGTTTTAAATTATATAAAAAGCACTAACTTTTTGGGTATAATCATATTCTTACCATTAAAAGTTAAGTAGTTATCACCTTACAAAAATAATATATATATAACAAATTTGTGGTTTACAATTTTTTTTAAATACTCTTGTATTTGTCTTAGAGGAATAAAAATACCCCAAAAGTTGCACTATTAGCTACTGAAGATGTTGTAAAAACTTAATCACTGTAGCTTTAGCAGTTAAAACGTTAAAAGAACTTTTGTGTAAAAAATATAAAAATTGAAAAGTTGCGGGAAATAGTGTTTGAAGATTCCATTAGTTATTTGAGCAGCCACAGAGGGGGGCTAAACCAGTATTTGTAGTCAAGATATGTTCTACTTACATATTGGAGGCATTGAAAGCCTGATAATTAACATTGTTGTCCGTCTTTGCAATTACTTAGAAAAAATAAAAAATCTTATTAGTCCAAATAGCAAACATAAGTTTAAGTCGACCAAAAGTAGGTGCGTGCATTGCTTTGAATAAATTTATCACACTGATATAAAGAACATTTGTGGCATATGTTATGTTTTCTTAAACCTTATAAACTATAGAATCTGAAAAAAGAAAAAACATATTTTTTTTTTAACGGTAATTTTTCAGTAGGGAATCCCCTTAAGCAGAGCTGTCCAACATGAGGCCCGGAGGGTTTCAGTTTTCACTCAGCCTCTTTCTGTTGAGAACTTAAACAGAGCAGACCTACAACTGGAATTGTGTGATTTGCAGTCAGATACGTTTTACCAGAGAAGGGCCAAAAATCTGAACGGACTTTTTTTAAATGACTCCCAGGAGAACGTTACCACAACTTAGGCCTTATAATGGTCTTAATACTGGGTGAACGTGTCTTTACCAAAGCAACTTTTCCAACATGACATTTTATAAAGTCAAAATATAGGGTTCAATGTCTGATACTTCACAGTTGCTTCGTTTGTCAACAACAAATATTAATGTTGATATTGATACATTGGTTAGTGAAAACCAACATCTCCAAACTGCCACCTAATTTGTTTGTATATTTGTTTCGTTTTTTTTTTTTGTTTTTTTATAAATACAAAATAATTAAACGAACACGTTTTCACCACACTACGATGTTTTCAGCTATTTTCGGAAAGTCATTTGGAGGCCGAAAGTAGCTCTTTTCTGCCCTAGGGCCGTAAAGTCAGCTGTTCGTTTATTCTATTAAAATATGAACGTATATCTCAACACAATTTCGTTATGAAATAGGCCCACATGGCAAATGATTCAATAGGTATTGCCGACAGACTAGTGGCACACACATAATTGTTATTTTCACCGTTGCCTAGCAACTGAGGTAAAACTGTACTTTCCATAGCTAGCTAGTTTATAACCTCAAAGTTTCATTTTCATGTGTGCTAAATAAATATTCTTTTTTAATTTTATATAGTGTTTATTTTATTGTGTAGTGTGGTGAAAAATAGCGTTCGCACCACGGCCGAAAGGGTTTTGCAGCTCTCGATCGTTTCAAGCCTGCAAAACCTCATTTTCGGCCCTAGGTGCGAAATATACTATTTTGTACCTTTTACAAATCGCTGATAAAGTTGCATCACGAGGGACTTCTCGCTTGGCTCGAAGAGGGTTACAAATATCATATACAGAGTGTCTCAAAAGTACGTGAACGGTGTTATATTATTGTAACCATTGCAGTTCACACAACAAAACTTGGTACATCGTTTCTTTACCAAAAAAAAAAAAACTAATTTTTGCAGCAATTATAATATTTTATCACCTTCGAGGGACGGCCCGCAGGGAGTCGGAAGAAAATCTTAAATAGAAGCATAGGTTAAGGCTCTTCTTTACATTAAAGAAAACTCCCGAGTGTACAGTATGATTTCAATGCAAAAGGCCTGACTCAAGCCGCAAAATCGTTGAAACGTGCATTCGTAATACCGTGTTTCGGATTATATTTATAAATTAATAATCTGGGAAACTACTTTAAGTTATAAAGAAGGCTTTATATTTTTACGTGTTAGCTTAAAATATTGAAATTTTTGCTTAAAACTCCCAAAAAATGAGTTAAAAATTATCGATTTTTACTCATTTAAGCTGTTGATTAAAAGGAGTAGCCGACGATTTCTTTAAATTATGAGAAATAAGACAAAAGCACAAAGCCTTTAAGAACAATTTAAGATGTTTCACAACTTTTTAGGTTGAAAAACGGCGTCCGAAACACGGTAGTAGGAAGTGCATATTTTTGCTGTTTTACGCAAGGTATAGAAGACCCTTAAGTTGTTCATCAAATTAAAGGTATATCTTAGCAGAACACAATGCCGCAAATCAGATATCAAAAGGTTTGCTTTACATAAAATGGCGACCGTTTAAAGTTACGATATTGGGCTTTTTGAAAATGGCTTAATTTTACTTACTGGCATAAAAGCAAAACTCCGACAATAGCAGTAGGACCAGTGTATGTGGATAGTGAGTGACTTATCACCTTCTGTGGGAATGCTCAACGAGAAGGATAAGGAACAGTTTTTATTTCAAATTATAAATGTTTACTACATGTTAAAAAATTACAATTACCAATAAACTTTCATAACAGCTTACCTTTTTTACAATAAATGCTCAAACTGTTTTCCTTCTGCAGTTTGGCAGTGAGCTAGGCGGGTGTAGTAGCCATACATAACGCTCTGTAGCATCTCAGCAGGTATTTCTAGCGTGGATTGTCGGAGTTTTGCTTGTAAAGCTAATTGTAACTTTAATCGGTCGCTATTTTGTGTAGGGAGGACCTTTTGATATCAAATTTGCGGCATTGTGTTCTCCTAAGATATACCAATTTGATACACACAACTCGACCTATGCTCCTATTTAAGGTTTTCCTCCCACTCCCTGCGGGCCGTCTCTTTAAGGTGATAAAATATTTATAGTTCTTGTAGAAAAACGATGTACCATGTTTTGTTGGGTAATCTGCAATGGTTAAAAAAATTAACGCACTTCACAGACTTTTAAGACATCGTGTGTATGAGTATACGTAAACATCTATTTTATTAGAAAGCTGTACATAAATGTAATCTCTACACTACGTAATACTCACAGAAAAGCTCAGTCTAAATATTTTACTTTATACTACGGGCAGAACTGAGCTCAAGGTTTTTACTCCCCAAACACCCCTTTTAAATAAGTATTTGTCCCAGTATATTATTCTGAAACTGATTGCAGCACAGTTTACATTAAACAATTGACTCTCCAACTTTCACAAATTTTGCCCTCGTCTCTATTGTGTCCAGGTAGCTCCGGTAGGTGCAATCTGCTTCCTTCAACCTGCGCTAGCACCCCTCTCCGAAAAGAGGGGGTCTCTCCTTGACACCCATGCCGGCGTCTCCCAAGACTCCTGATCTCGCCCAAGAACCTTTCCTAAAAGACCTCCTTTCTAATCTTGTCTCCCTATTTAAAAACCCCTGCCCAATAAGCTTTCCCCGTCTAGTCTTTTTACTCAGATGTCTGATTACTTAAACATGCAACTCAGCGATGACACCAACTCTATATTACTTAATTGTGCTTACTATTGTTGAACCTTATCAACATTGTTTTTGTGATAACAAAATTACATTACAATTCATTTTACTTCGTAACGGTTACGTACAAAGTATTTATATTATAGCGGCCCTTAGGTTTACAGCCTTGGGTTGGACAGCCCTGCTTTATCCCTAGGACATTCGTTTAAGAAAAACTTACGTTTAGAGCCGACATTTTCCCCCACCCCCTGTACCACTGCAGCCTTTCAGCAGTGCTTTGGGCAATTAGTTACCTTTAAGGGTCTGCTGTAGTGGCGGCCATCTTGGATTTTTATCCCATAAGAGCAATGTTAAATTTCAAACCATTTATTTCGTTTACTTTCTATCATAAAATTGTTTGCAAGGTCTCATTTTAAGCACAGTCACAATACGCATCCGTCTTGCAATTTACATTTTTTTTAATGTTTTTGATTTGTTATGTAATTGACATTTTTTAAGTACAAAGTTTGAATTTTTTTCTTAACACAATAAAAAATTAATAATGAAAAATAATTTGCAAGCCGGATCCGAAATTTTATAAAGAATATTCAGTCTTTTTTTTTTTTTTTCAACACTCAATTACAAAAGATAGACTTATAAAATGGTTTGATATGAGGCAATGTCAGCACAAGAAATTGCGTTGTTTAGATAGGGATATAGTTTATAACAAACCAGCAATCACTTGCAATAATCTCGTTCTTTGTTAAAAAAAGCAATTCCACGACTAAGCCACACTCGGTCAAGACTATCAAGTTTTACAATAACGGGCATACCGGTACGTCAGATTAACATAGAAATGTCAAAACCTTAAGTTAAGAAGATTAAAAGACTTTTGTTAATTTCCATCTTGAATTAATTGAAGGATTAATTTTAATCGGTCCGAACTAAAATAAAAAATGAAATTCGATTGGGAAATATTGATTTTTTAATTACTGTGAAACTGATACTCTGTGATGCTGGGTTAGTTATGAATGAAATGTATTTAAATTAATTATCACATATATTATTTCTCAAGGCCATTTTTTGTCGGTAAGCCAGAACTTCCTTAATACATCATCAAATTACATGAATGAGGCATAACTTTATAGCTTTCCTTAACCAATACACCGGAAAAATATACAAAATACAATTATAGGAAAAAATATTTAAAAAAAAATAATAAAGAATCCGAAATTAATAGTGATGTAAGATCAAGTAAGTTGTAGGGATATTTTCCTGGCGTTGGCAACACTGGTGATAACAATAACCAGCTGGAAAGCTGCCGTAACGCCACTATATTGCTATTTTTAATTAATTGTAAGCGTGGTTATAAACAGCATTGTTTTTTTTTTTTTTTTTTTTAATCCGCGAGGTGTAAAAAAATGTGCAGGCACATGCCCTGTTGGTACCGCACAACAGGGTTATGTGGGGATGGCCCTGTGCCGACCCACTAAAATCTCACCTCTTTCTCCAGCCCTTGTTATTGGACAGGGTATTACTAAACAGCATTGTGGATACACCTATTACTTTAATTAAGTGGGATTTAAGTAAGTTAGAATGCGAATGCTTCGCACGGGTCCGCTAGTGATAATTGACACTGATTTCTTGTTCATGTTGTTTTCTTGAGTAAATTTATACAATCATTTTCTTTTCGTATTTTTTGTGGAAACTCTTCTTACAACCTCCGATTTAGGGAGTACGTATAGCGACTTTTGACTTCAGTGGATTCCTCTTTCCTTCCTTCGACCCGACTGTGCTCGTTCTGTTTACCCACGCAATCTGCAGCTGAGCCGACTCTGTCACTAACCACAAATAGAAGTAAACGTCTGAATGTATTCCTAATGTATTTAGTTATTTTTCGTAATTGGTTTATTAATGAATATTTATTGTGTATTTAATTACTGTTGGAGAGTTATAGAATTTATTTATAAAATTTGTTTTATGTGTTGAATTATATTGTATTTTATTTTTAGTGGTTTTATATAGTTATTCATACTTATTCAATCAACTTTATTGACAAATTTTTAATTTAAATTTAATTTTTAATGAATTACTATAGACTAGCAGAAACCCCTACGTACTCCGCACGCCAACCCCGTTAGATCCTTCTATACACACAATCATATTATGTTTTCTTTATAATAAAGGTGTAGGATTAATAATAACCCCAAAGCTAAGACGGTAAATAATGTGAAATATTCAAATCGATCATTGTTTCGTATATCTCATAACAGCAGTTATAATAAAGGTTAAAAGAACCAGCAAGGCTCAGGCCTACACTTTAATAAAAACCACAATCTAAAAGTTAGAAATACAAATAATTGCTTCAAAGTTTGAAATCAGCAGTTAATTGGAGCAAACAGCTGTTTTATCTGTTATTTTATTCAATTGGTATCTATGGTAATAAATGTAAATACATGTGTTGGTTTATCAGTCTAGGCCTAACCTAAGAATTTTTTCCGGCTAAATTTACAAATATTGAAATTTAAAGTGTTTTTATCGAAATAAATTATAGCCTATGTTGTTCAGGGATAGTGTAGCTTTTTATTAGTAAAACTATTTTTTTTTTTTCAATCGGTTCAGTAGTTCCAGAGATTACCCGCATACAAACAAACAAATAAATTTTACCTCTTTATAATATTAGTATAGATATAGAATTGCACATGTCAAATGGTTGTAGGGTGTGTATTTTATTTTATACAAATAAATTAAAAATTTGAAAAACCCAAGACACATTAACTAGAAAACAGCTGACGACTGGATAGATTTTCTTTAAACGCAGATAAGAACGCTCTCGATCAAAGTCACCTTTCAAAAAAAAAAAACTAAATCAAAATTGGTTCATACGTTCGGAGCTACTATGCCATAGACACACTTTAAACTAATAACAACCCTCTGATTGTATCGAGGATTAATAAAAGATCTGGAAAGTACAAGATGTCAGGCTAAGCTGAGCCTTGTAATCTGTGAGCAATTAATCAATAAGCTAACTGAGTAGAAACTATGCATCATCGCAGATATAAACGAGAAAGGTAACAATATCATAGAATACTGAGTGCTACCAGAAGTTGGGTTAACATCGTTTGATGATTGGAAACTTAGGCCAGGGAAAAAGCACACATAAAACCAAAATCTCCGAAATTTAATGCCATGACCGGATTGAGATGGGGTTTTGTACCTATTTTTCCTTTTATAATTTTTCAAAATTGTATTTGTACAGTGCAAAATGCATTTTCAGAAGTTACTTAGAAAAAATTCATAACTTGGTTAATAACACTTGGAATGTACCCAAATCAGGTTCTTGGGGGGTTTTCGAGGTTTCTCATCCCGAATATGACCTCAAAATTTGTCCATCGCCGACCTGGGCTTAGGATTGCTGATGAACCTTGAAGCTTCTCTTGTAATTGTAGCTCAAATGAAACAAAACTCCTAACCTGGGGACTTTTAGGGTCTCTAATTCCAAATCTGGCATCGGTGACCCCCCCCCCCCCCCCCCCCCGGGTACCAGGTGCAGCGGAACGTGGACATAGACGCCATCTCCTGTAGTTTTCCTGTAACGTTCATACAAGCGACCCGAAAATCGTATCAGGGGTTTTTTGGGGCCTCGAAAACCCCCAAGAACCTAATTTGAGTCCATTCCAAGTGTTATTAACCAAGTTGTGAATTTTTTTCTAAGTGACTTCTGAAAATACATTTTCCCGAATGCATTTTGCACTGCACAAATGGAATTTTGAAAAATTATAAAATGAAAAGTAGCTACTTTTCAGATAATTTTTGGAAGCGAATGCAAGAAAACCCCATCTCAATCCCGTCCATGGCCTCAAACTTCGGAGATTTTTTCTCTTTTTACTTTCTCCCCCCTACGTAGTATGGAGAAAGTATTGTTTTCATCAAAATTTTCGAATTCGAATTTTTAGTGGAATTGTCTGTTTTGGTGCTTCCTGAACTACAAAAAATTGTTTAGTGGAATTATCTCTGATGGTGCTCCCTGAACCCAAAAAAGTGTTTTTTTTTTTGTTGTTTGTTTTTTTTTGTGATGTCAGTCTGTGTGTCTGTTAGGATGTGTACAGAGCTGGAGATCATACCAACTGTCCGAATATGATGAAATTTGGTACGTTGGTGTAGTTCTGGAATATCCCCAGGCAATTTTCATTTTTTCAAATTTTGGATTTTTAAGGGTTTTACCCCCCAAAAATGGCCAAAAACCGAGAAAAATCAAAACTTCTCAAAAACGGCTCTAGCGATTTTGATCAAATATGTCTTATTTGTAGCCCTTAACGTAACCTACCATATGCAAAAAACCGCATCTTTCTAAACGTTCTCGTTTAGGTAATAATAATAATAACTTATTTTTGGGGGTTTTAGCCAAAAAGGGGGTTGTTTTTCAAATTTTTTTAAACCCTTTTTTTTGTGCATCTATACAGGCCTAATTGACATGTTTGGTGCAAATTTGTTCGAAATCGATCGTACAGTTTTAATAATAATAATAATAATATTTATTAGTTAATCTCCTACTTTAATATCACCTCTCCTACCCCTATTAGAATTATGAAGTCACAGTGAATCTGTTCAAAATTTTAATATGTTTGTGAGACAGTATGTGCCAGTTCCTGGTACCGTTTATTGTGCTTTAATTCCTCGCCTAACTATAATATATTAAATTTTTTGTTGTTTTATTGCTTGGGTATGGTTTTACAGTGTAGAACTCTGTAATTAGTACAGAAGGATACGGTTTTGTAACGGATATTCTACTGGAAAGTTTTTAATAAATTTGATATAGTTGGAATTCGATTTCTGAATGTAAAATCATTTTCAAAGAACTGACCTTTGGAAATACAAAGCGGGGAAACCATCTTGCCTAGTTGAGGAAATATATCTTTCCCACCTATTGATATTTATTACATTTTTTTTTTGTCCGTCTAGCGAGCGCACTGCTGAGCACCCAACAGTTTTACCAGTCCAAACAGAAATACCCGGAACCAGAGATCAACAAGAAGGTGACAAAACCCATCATAGACCCTGGCAACCTGCATCGTAATCCCGATGCTGTCCCGCTCAACTTCCATGCCATCAGTGCTGCCTACGGCTTCTCAGGTAGGCGCAAGTATCTCATTATACAGAAAGCTCGATTATACACTAATTGCTTCTAACAACCGTTTACAAAGATTCTAATTATTTCAGGGTTTTCAGTCATAGAGAGTACACTTTTTAAAAAGGGGTAACCTCCCCCATTAAACTATCCCCAACTTCAAAACTTCAATAGCTTGTGCCCTGAAATCAATAATACATAAAACGTAGGATTTTTATAAAAATAAATCTGAAATTGTCCCACTTTTCCACTCGTTTACCAAAATAATGTGTTTTTCAAAATTTTAGAACCGTGACCAAACTGCAATACCGAGATCCGATTAAACTATTTCGACCTCTACCGATGTGTAAATTAAATCCAATTTTATCGGGTTTTTTTAGAATTAGTAGTGCACGTTTTAAAAAAACGTTTCTTGAAATTGGTCAATTTAAAACTTTGGGACACAAGATTTATTCTCCTTAAAGAACTCAACTTTACCTAACCCGACTTCCAAAAAACTTCCTGACTGTTTCCTAACTTTTTTATAAATGTCAATAGACCCTTTCAGAACGGAACCTGAAGTTTCTCAAGTGACAGTTTGGAATTTTGATTTACCCCTCCAAAATTTAGATAATAGCGGTACTCAAAATTTTTGGATGAAAACCCTATCGTGTCAAATTAATGGCCATAAAAATACAAAATGAACGGCAGTCACGAAATATTAAGCTTGTGAGCAAATAACTTGATAGAAAAAAACTTAAAAACTAAATCTCACAACTAATTACAGTACCTTAATTTCAGTCAATAACCAATATAGAGTTTAAGAAAAGGTTTACAGGAAGCAGCACAGTACTGTAACACGTAGCGCCATAAGCGCTTTCTAGTAATTAAAATAACAACTACTTGCAAAATAATATAGATTATAATAAAATTATAATATAAATAAAAATACACGCACAAATAAAGAAGCAACGCTTTATTAGTGTTGAGAGCGTATTCATTGGTTCAAAACGTTTTTGTACAAAAATATCTTCCCTCAGTTAAGGAGGTTTTAAAACGTAAATACCAATCCAACTTTTAAACGACTAGCCGTATAACAAAAAACACCAAGAACGACTTAAAATTACTTGTAATATCATCATTAAATATAGTGTTTCATAATAAATCCGAAAGTTGGTAGCAATATTGGAAAATAGCTGCCACTTACAAATATTTTTTAATTTCTCAAAAAAAACAAAGGAAGGTTTGACAAATAAAGTTTGTCGTCAAATTTATATTTTAGAAGTTTATCTATTAAGAATAATATTATTAAATAATTTAAGTTTTATAGTTTGTAGGAATTTAGTGTAATTAATTTTTATTGTGTATGGGTAGCTACCCTATTTAAATTTATTTTTCCTACGCTTGTTATGAAAAGTAGCTCTTGTCACACTACTAACAGAACCCAAAGTAGGTGTTTGCCGCACGTGTGCGCCAAAGTGCAATGTTAATCAAATGGGATTTACTTTGCCTACCCGGGTACGCAAAGTAAATGATAGTTTTATAGTATTCATGTGCTGACTTTTAAACATAAAACAAGTCAACTGTTCCATTGTTCGTTTATTATTTCCTAACCTGACATTGCTATTATTGATAGTCAGTTGTAGTCAGGCTATTTAAGAGTTGTAATAACTTAAGACGTAAACTTATTTAATAATGGAAATAATATAGTGATAGTGAAGTTGAATGTGACAATACTCCTCCACAAATAATTGAAACTGCAAGAAATGTAACTTGGAACGTATTACCTTCTAAGTCGCGGGAGAAATATGAAAGACAGTATGAACTATTTCAATCATGGTGCACTGAAAATGATGTTCATAAAATATCAGACAACGATTTAATTGCATACTTTGATGGAAAAAATAAGTTAATGAAATCGAGAACCTTGTGGAATGTGTATTCTATGCTAAAGGCTACAATACAGGTAAATAATGACATAGATATAAGTAATTATAAAAAGTTAATAGCATTTTTTAAACGAACAAACGTTGGTCACAATCCTAAAAAATCTAGGACTCTGTCTAAAGATGAGCTCTTATGCACAACACGAGCAACATGTCTGCTGCATTCAAGAAAATTGCCGCCTCGGCTTCAGCAAGCGTAAGAAAAATATTATGTGCAACAAGAAACGCAAAGTGTCTTTGCTGCATTCGAGAAAATTGTCAAACGTTTCTCTCACTTTGAGCACTTTGCACATGTTGCACAAATAGCTATATTTGTAGTGACTATATTATCTAAACAATCATGTTACTAGTATGTGTAAATTGTGAAATTTTAGTGAGTAGTTTTTGAGAATATAGAAAAAGTAAGTGTATGGATTATAATATTTAATTTTAAGTGTAGTTATTCCATTTCATCATTTTGATGTAAGTAATCAAATTTCAAATAGTTTTGTATATCCATTAAAAATAATATTACATGATTTTACCTCAATAGCTTGTTGAAAGTTAGTTAAATTTACATTTATTGTATAGGGGTAGCAACCCCATTTTAACCACTTTTAATATGGATAAACTGTGAAATTTGTAGTGCAACTGGTCGAATAGTTTTTGAGTATATAAAGGACAAAGAAACAAACATTTATTTTTATATACTATAGAGATTTAAAACTATTATTATTATCTGTGCTTACTTCAGTATTTTGATACACTATAGTGTTCTGTGTAGTTGATATAACGTAAATAATATTAGATGTTTTTTCTGCACCATCTGAGGTCAACAATATATCTTCAATAAATAATCAACTCACACTAAAAGGCCTTTTCCTGAAACCATGACTGATTGACTGTTGAAAATACCTCCAGAAACTCGCTGACTACCTTGAGCTCTCCTTACATTCTTGCTGTACAATAGTAGTAAACCTTTAATGATCACTCGACGGTGCATTCAAATTGTCGGCCAGTAATAACATTGTCTTGAAGATCTCTTTGATGAAATTAAACATGTATACATTTCAAAAGAGAAGTTAAACATCAATAAGGAAAAAACATCTGCTAGATCAAAAATCTAAGATATTTCATTCGATCATCTGAATTTCACATTTTATAAAAGTTTCCTTGAGAGATTTGGTCAGGTTACTAGAGGGTAAATACGTGAAGGTGAAATAGAGTTTCTGCTAAACACAGTTTATATACAGTGATACAGTTTTTCAATAATAGCTTTATTAGATTTAGAACGGTCTGTGCAAGATTTAGTGACATTTTTTATCAACATTTTCAGTTTCTCTACACTACAGTGAAATAGACAACACTTTTCACACTGTTTACTATCTACCACGAAACACGTATCTGAAGCAATTGAAGACACTCTACTTGTTTTCTAGAATTTTCTATCCGGCATCACAGCAAACAGCAACGTCGTCGCCATGTTTATCATTATTGGCATCAAACTCAAGTTCAAATCAAAGACACCTGACGCTATCCCAGACTCTTCGTGGACGAGCCGACAATGCAGCCTCTTCAGCAGCTTTCCGGAACGCCTATCTTCGATAACGTCCAAAGCACCCAGCACATTCCATTTCACTTTTTGTATTTCTGTGCCTAAAAGCGTACAACACAGAAGAGACAGTGCGATATATAAGAAGGCACTTGCGGCTAAAACCACAAAACTCGTAAACATTTCTTCGTTTGTCGAAAATATATTAACCCGGTACGACCAGTTAGCAAACCAGAAAGTATAATAAACCAAGAACCATGCGAAGTTAGCACTGTAGTAGTCCGTTACAAGTCCCAACACTACACGCAGATCTTTGTGGACTGTGATTATGGTATTTATACTTCGGGTTGGGTTGTACTGGTTTTGATACGAACAATGAGGCTCGACGCTTTCTACAGGAGGTAAGACACTAATAGTGGGCAGATTCCTCGTCACGGTGGGCTTTAAGTCCGTAATGCATTTGTTCAACATTTCCATACGTTGACGAACTGTCAACACTAGCAGGCAAAAAGTAATTATGTTTGTAAAAATCATGGTTTTGAAATGTATATAATTACAATACACCAAATAGTTCAGCACCAAGTTGTCAAAATATGTGCGAACAGGAAGGAACTTGCAGAACAGTAATATTATTGCTGCGTGTACCGCAACAACCACGGTTGTGTATTTCCTCCATTTTAAATACTGCACGGTCTGTCCCAGACGTTTTAATTTGTTGTCGACTTGTTTTATCCCCTCAAAGATATGTAGAATCGTTTTGTATTTCTTCAAAGTAACCCTCCACGCGAGTAGAGCAACCAATCGCAACAAATTTTGTAAACATAATGATACTAAGCTTTCATATTTCCCGAGGTACTTGTCTTTATAAAACACATTTCCTGATACAACAGCGTCTGTAATGACGACCAACAACATGAGAAACTGCGTGTATACTGCACAGATAGGCTTCAGACTTTGTTCTTTAAACGAGACAACTGTTAATCCGAAGAAACCAGATACAATCACAAGAGGAGTAAAACTCCACACCGCGTCAACACACATTATGCTTAGAGTAGAAGTAACTGATGGTTAAATTAAATTATTGCTGTTGTCCGGTTTGTTTTAGTATTGTTGCCATCGATACGGCCATTTCACGCTTCAGTTATAATTATATTGAATATAAAGCTAGTCGACAATATGTAAAATATACTGAATTATGCAGAATAAATAATAAAAGTAAGGAACAAATATAGCATAGTGCTAAACTGAATGTTTCAATTAGATTGCTCAAATACACTTGAGTAAATGTCAATGCTTGGTTTGGAATTGACGTTAAGAGTTTGGAAACAATCAATTATTGAGGTTTATTTGTAATGTAAAAATTAATGTATTGTTTATTTTAAAAGAATGTATATAATGTACAAAATCGACGGATTTTAAAATTTTACTTCATTATTATTCTTAGCAATTTCTTATTTACATTTGATATTAAATTTAACAATGAATTTTCCTATATACATCTACACATATACAATAAATAAAATTGAAGTGTCTGTGATTTCAAAATTAATACTTTTTCCTAAGCTCTTATGGTTATTCACACATTACCAAAACCTAAACACATATTTATATATATTTTTTTTTTGTCTGTCTGTTTGTTTGGCCGGGCTAATTCCCGGAATGGCTAGAAACTTTCATTAACACGTAGAGGACTATTCAGAGAATATTTTAGGCTACTTTTTATTCCGAAAATATATAAAACTAGTTGACCCGTACGGCGTTGCCCGTGGTTGTTGGTATTTTCAGTTTTTTTTATGTATAATTGTAATTCTTTTTAAGTGTTCGTTGAATACCTGTGCTTATCCTACTGTGGTCATGAAAAAAAGTCTACGCTATTTAGGAAAGCACTGAAAATTGTATTCCTGTAAACTACTATCTAACATGAAAAATCTTTAAATATATCGTTTTAATTTATAGTGTTTACTAAGTTTGACTTTCACTTAATTTCATTGACAATGTTGCGAGCACCTACGGCCTTAGAGGAAGCTACGTACCAAATTTCATTCCAATTCGTTCTTATAGGGATTTTTAGTAACTTTGACCCCCCTCCCCAAACCACCCTAAAATTTCGAATTTCCTTTAACCCTTTCTAAGCGAGGGTTTAAATTAGCTGGGGGTCATAGAAAAGATATTTGAATCACTTTGTAACATCTGCGTTAATTTAGGATGTAACAAACTGGTTCAAATAGAGTTTGTAATTTTAAATGTATAGGCCTAATTAGTATAAGATATATATTGTTTAGTATTTAAATATACAATATATAGTATATATCAAAATAAAGCTACGAATGTGATATTTTAATGGCATTTAGTTTAATTCAGATGGTTTGTTTAGTTTTCAATAAAATATGTTTAAACTCGTGTATGTTTATGGTTATGCATGGTGTCGAATAATTTGTTTGTTATTATTATTATTGATAGCGAAAATATGTTTTCAAAAGTATTAAAAACTTCTTAGTTATGATATATTTTATATAAACAATATTTTAAGCAGCATATCTCTAAGTAGGCCTATATAGAGACATACTTACACATAGTAACATTTTTATTTGTGTTTGTTTATAGTTTTTCAATCTAACCTTAAAAAGCTGTTGGTTTTGAAGTGTATTAAAGTGATTATAAATTTGCTAAGTAATGTTGCTATGGTAATACATGTAAACAAACATAAGCTTTTTATACGAACAGCTGTTTTTGTGAGCTATGGTTTTGAGTTCATACAATAAATGCTGTTCAGTTTCTTCCAAATTTGAAACTTTTCAAACTTTTCTTTACGTATAAACCTTCCATGAACTACTACAAACATTTTAAGACCAAAAATAGCCAAATCGGTCCAGCCGTTCTCGAGTTTTAGCGAGACTAACGAACAGCAATTCATTTTTATATATAGAGAAGAAGATTACTGTTAAAAAATGTAAAAATTATGAGTAAAATTATGGATTTTATGCAAAAATTTTGGAGTTATTACGTGTCTATTTCGACCTCTGTCTTACATCATGTACAGGTCAGCACCCCCACCACCCAACTTAGATCCAAGTGCCTCTGTCCTAATCAATCATCATTTCCGTAAAAATAACAATATATTGTAAATATACAATAATAGGTTTGCATTGGCATTACCTTGGGTCACTGCAGGGGTTGGCGAGCGATGTTAGCAGGGGCAGAGCCCCTAGTGAATAATAAAAAGCAAGTTTATAGATTACGCCTTTGTGACTTTATAATTAAACTTTGCTATCCGATGTGCTTTTATTTACGTATAAATACTGAGGGTTTGCTTTCTTTGCGGTCCCGTGTCAAACATTTACATTACAACTAAAGAAACAAATTATAGCCTACAGTAATTACGGGTTCAAACTTCGGGGAATGGTTCTATGGGTCAAAATAGGAAAAAAAGTTTGTATAAACATAGGCCCGAAAAAGCTTTGTTTTCCAGATATCTGCCATTT
>JAGFPH010003696.1:84619-94628 GCA_018207615.1 Philaenus spumarius
CTGGACACTCTGTATAGTCTTTTACACAAACATCAGACAAATTAAAATATTGTTAACAATTTCTCCCGTACTATTTTTATAATAGGCCCTACTAATTTGTATTAAAGTCTAAAACCATTAGTTGTTATGTTAATATTTTATTTCGTGTTGTATTTGTTGGGTTTTGTTGTTGGAATTTTCTTTGTCGGTGTTTTGTTTGATTCCCACAGCGCCTGTTGTTCATTATTCGCTAGTAAGTTTATATTTTTTTAGTTAACTGTTTTTGTATCCACTCTAGCTGCAGTAAGTTCTGAAATAGAGTGGGGGGGATGTATAAATAAATTTTAAAACAAAATCATTTTGATGTCCTTAAATAAAATCTGTCTACACTATATCCCACTTGACAGTATTATAATATATTTCAGTACTCGCTCTAGTTGATGTGACAAGTACCCTCCACCTTATAAAGAGTGTAATTTTTAAATAGGCCACCATTGGTATATTGTAAACTATAAATCTGACAGCAAACTTTAAACTGGGAACCTTTCCTTGTTTTTTGAGAATTTAAAAAATGTGTAGTTAAAATATTTGTAAATGGCCGCAATTTTCCAATATGGCGGTCAACTTTGGAATTTCTTATAGAACGCCCCATATTTTATGATCATTTTGGATTTTACAAGTTATTTTAAGACTTTTTGTTTGTGGTGTTTTTTACTATACGACTAACCGTTTAAAAGTTGAAGGAGTATCAAGTTTTAAAAACACAGAATCTGAGTGAAAGATATTTTTGTATAGAAACGTTTTGAACCAATGAAAATTCTTCCAACACTAATAAAGCACATCCTCTTGGGAGACACTGAGGTAACCGACAACGAGAAGCCCGTCACAATTATATGTAAAATGTATGAATATTTTTTTCAAAACTGTATTTGCAGTAGGTTCTCAAATAGAGAGGAGGGCAAAATAAAAAACAGTTTATATGAATTGTAATTATAATTTAGCTCTTTGATAGTTTATTAATAACCTCATAGTTTAATGGGGAGTTGCGAAGGCTCAGCTGGCAAGTCGAATCCAGCTAAACAACCTTCCTGTATATGTCAATAACTTTAACCTTATTATTTAATTGAACTTTGATTGATTTTCCTGACTTTTCTTTACAAATTGATGTTGACATTTTCCAGGATTGCAAACACAACAAAAGAGACAGACCTCGAATTCCGCACGGAGCCGTTTTCCTAAAAGAGAGACAGACAGATTCCGAAGAGAGTATAGGAAGAGAATACCGTCACCTTTGTTTAGACCGTAACCAATATTTATTTCTCTTCTAAGATTATTATAGTGCCAACTTAGATGTAACACGTACCTCTGTAGATATAAAAATGTATTATAATTATTGCATTTAAAGGTTATACTGTAAGTAGTAGATTTTTAAACATTTATGTACCAATAATTATTTATTGATTTATTATATAATCACTTTGAATTCAGTAAACATTCAGAAATAAAATCTAAAAAAGAGAGTTTGTGAGTTTATTCTTCTAAAATTACCTTTACAAGTAGATTCAATTGGAACAGCTTTTGTAGTTCACCTCAACATTTTTAAGCGAATTTCTATAGAAAGATGAGCTATGCCAGTGACGTGTTTGGTGAGACCTACGGTCGGGAGTAGTGAATGAGCACCGATCATGGTCCCAAGAACACGTTTTGGGGCAGAGGCAGCTCGATCATATTTTTTCGCCCGTGTGGACCTGTACCACCGGGGCCACCTAAATTTTTTTTTAAATATCCTGCCTAAAATGAGTTTGTAAGCTAATTTTTTATGGTTAAAGCAATAAAAAAATTCATGCTTTTTAGTTATTTGATAACAATTGTTTCCTTAACATTATTAAATATTTCGTATGTATGGTATTTATTTATGCATTTAAATTACTCTTCTTATTTTTATTAAATTGTTAACAAACAGAATTGATTTTTGAATAGGACTATAAAAGGAATTTTCAAAATAAAATCAATGTAAACAAATTCAAAACGAAATACACACCTTATTTAACACAAAATGAACTAAGAAAGACTAAATTATTTAGTGTAACATCATTTATGATTTCCTTTCATAAATAAACAAATATTTAAAAGCAGATTTTTGAGAACACTTTAAAGTGGGTAGCAGTAATTTAAGAAGAAAGTGATAAAAATAATACAACATTCGAAGAAGAATACTCTATACTTTAATTTATGTACCAGTGACACTTTCTAAGAAATTCGCGAACAAAGTACAGATAACTGAGTGAATGCTGGCACTTGAGCACACCGCTACTAACCTGACTAAAAACATCAGTAAACGGTACATCTCTGTTTAACACGTTCACTGCTGAGGACGCACATGTGAGCTTGACACTGAACACTATGAGAAGCGGCCGACGCTCAGTGCATTGCACGCCAACCTACGTCTTTGTAGTATTTTCAATACACAATGCACTGCGTGCTTCGCACGCCAACCCCAGTATTGGGCATGTTTTCAATACGCAATGCATTGCGTGCTTCGCACGCTAACCCCGTATTGGGAGGATGTTCAATACACAGAGCATTGCGTGCTTCGCACGAAAAATTGTAAGCCTATGTACTGTGGACGCACATGTGCGTCCGCTTTAAAATATTAGTGATTATTATGTAGAAAGGTTCGAAAATAAAAAATAAAGTAATTTCTACTCATTTAGGCTACCTATATACAAAAAATAAAAGGTCAGCTCCTAGCATAGGAAATACGAAATTTGCGTAGCAGTGAACGTGTTAAGGGTGAGGTAAACATCCCCTACTTCGTTTGAAGGATGAGTCACATTAGAAAGCGGTGTGGGAAAATGTTTTTTTTTGTCTCCACTTACGCCCTTTCCCCACACCCCCGGCCCATCGCGCAAGGCCGAGGCCAAGTGCCAGGATTCACGGCGATATCTGTAGCGACTGTAGCCTAGTTATAAATGATAAGAAGTAATTTATTTTCATTTGCTTTTTTAAGTTTGCATACTATTAATAATGAAGTATTGCTGTTATAATTGTTTACAGAGTGGTAGGCATGTTTGCATGAATCAGTGTGGGCGTCAACATTGTTTGAGGTTTCATTAAATTACCGAATTTTCAGTACAAACTGAAAACAACAATATTTAGAGCAATTTTTCGGGTCTTTTCGGTTATTTTCCAGCAAACTTTAAACATTTTCTATAAAGAGAAACTGTGAAAGGAATGGTTGTTCCCTTTATTCTGGAGGCCAGTAGGCGACAATATCTTCGAGAATTTGATTGAGTAAGTCTTTTTAAATAATGCCGCCGTCGCCACAAAAACTCACACGAATCAAGCATAGAACGATGTGTGCCGCACTGAACTTTGTTACGGTGTTTTGCCAGCCGCCAATAATTGCTTTCGACTGTTTGCGTAGTGCACCCGTTTCGGGGTCGACAAAATTATATTTATGAGTAACTGTGTGAAATGCTCATAACCGTAACTTTGAACCGGTTAGGTTAGGTTAGGTTAGGAAAACGTTTAAAGTTTGCTGACACTTAACCGAAAAGCGACAATTTTTCTATTTAACAGCTGGAAAGTAAAACTTGATTGCGTCTGCTTTGCGATCATGCGCAATGCGCACACGGCAACATAATATATAATAAAAAGGTATTTATTTACAAAAAATATTTTTCTCAGACACCGATTATTCGAATTAAATAACTACAGACGAATTGTTGAAGAGTAATAAAAACATCGTTTAACCACCAACTAGGTTAACATACAAGAACAGTATGGAAATAATGGTTAACAGATCGCTGCCAACAAAACATACTATAAACATTAGTCCTTCCTTGATTTGAAAATGCTTTCCATTTCACCTGAAACTTTGTCATTAAATGAAAAGCATTGTTTATTCCTCAATCTGAGTCTGTTCACGGGATGCACGCTTGACAGCGTCAACAAATGACCCGACTTCTTTGTTGTGTGAGATTTAAACAATTTTTTTTTTTATGGTTAAAATACTTTGCTTCAAACATTCGCAGTGGTTCAGGTTAATGCGTATAGTAAAATTAGGTGTGGAAACGGTAGTTCTTTTTCATTTGGAAATCGAGCCGATTTTAAGTTCAGAAACAAACTTTTATGTTACGTTTATATAAAATGTACCAAACGAGCACTTTCTATTTCGTTAAATTTCAAAATCGTAATAAATATAAAACTTAAACAACAATTAATTGAAATAAAAAAAATTAGAAAACGGTTGACCCTAAAGGCCATCCCTGTAACTTCCCGCTAACTACACTAGTTTTGGAAATTTTGAACTGCCAAAACTTTTGAATGAATCAACCGATTTTTATGCGATTTGCGGCAATCGATGCAGTCTTTTAAGTCCATTGAAAGAATCAACAACAAAATTTTTTCAGATGAAAAGTTTCGGAGAAATTGAGGAAAAACACTTTTTTTATTTTCTTTCGTTCACGATATCTCACGAATGAATCAACCGATTTTTATGCGATTTGCGGCAATCGATGCAGTTTTTCGAGTCTATTGAAAGAATCGACAACAAAAATTTTTATGATGAAAAATTTCGGAGAAATTGAGAAAAAACACTTTTTTTATTTTCTTTCGTTCACGATATCTCACGAACGAATTAACCAATTTTGAACGGACTGGTAGCGATCGACGTCGCTTTTGAAGGTTAAAAGCTGATTAGATTTTGGAATTGATCGGTAAAGCCGTTTAAAAGTTATTCCAAAAAAACCTGATTTGAAAAAATTTATTTCTTAGTTTTTTCGAAATTTCTCAGAACCTACCGGTTCGAATTAGTTGAAATTTTCAGGAAATCTAAGTTTGATGAAACTCTTTAGAACGCCGTTTGGTAGGATCCAATCGGTTAAGCCGTTCAAAAGTTATGAGCGGGTCACATACTTACATACACACACACATACATACAGACAGGGTGACACCCTCTCGGGAGTGGTCAGGGAAGATTCCTAGGACCTCAAAACGTCGAGATCTGATGAATACTCGATTTTCGAAAAACGGGGTGAAACCAATAACTTCCCGATTTTAGAAAATTTTCAATTTTCTTAGCGGGAAGTTAAAAATATATAAACAAACAACTGAGAAGAATTAAACATGCATAGGCATTAAAATAATTCGATCACGCAGCTGAACCGCTGACTTGAATTAAGCGAATTTAAAAAATTAATTTGATATGTTTTAGAGTTTCAACCAGCTATTTGGGAAATTGATCTACTCACGCAGGCGCTGAATACGAAATATATTAGTAGAATTTGTTTGAACCTAAGCCTCCAGCTTCGACTCACGCACCCCTTCGTTCCACTCGAAGCGAGTTTGCACCTCGACCTTGCGGTGTGAGGTTATGGACTACTTCGTTTCGCTCTCAGCGTACAAAGATCAGAAGATGACCTCTCGGTAAAATCCTCCACGTGGATCCACGTGTAAATACTTTTATAGTATTTTACATTTTGATCAATTTTTGAGGAACCAAGCTTGATAAGGTCGTGTAAAAAAACAAAATGTGCAGAAAAAATATCCTACATTTATGTTTTTAGATAAATCCTGAAAACAGTTTAATTCTGGATCGAAAAAGATTTACTTCCTGTCAAAAAAACGAACTTCCGGTGTTGGATTTTTTAACTAACGAACTCGTCCGAGCGACTTGGACGACCAACGTGTGTACTAAATTTGGACCAAATCGGACTTAAAATGCGACAGTTATAGTGGGAACACATCTGCATGAAATGTTTAAAGATACCTCAAAACGTGTTCTGGGGACCAAGATCGGTGCTCGTTGACTACTCCCGACCATAAGAGTCGCAGCAATAGCTTATCTTTCGTTAATAACGTATAACAATGCTAAATAAAAATTATATACTTCATTTACATTCTCAAACGCATTCAAAGAATATCCCGATGATTTTTCCCGCTTTGCATAACTCCCGCCAATGAGATCCAAAACGTTGTGACGGTGGACTGTTTTCGTTCTGTCAAATGGTAGTTTCACGTCGACAACATTCAAATAGTCGGTTTCTCTGCGGTTATATTTGTGTCTTGGGGTGCTGAATCCGAATTTGAAGTATTTCCTGGTGCGTACCGAGAAAAATTGTGTTTTTGCCCGTAACACCGAAACAATTTATTTCTTCGCAAACACCACCTTTTACAAAGTTAAAGAAGTAAAAATTTACTCCTTAGTTTTTGAATGAAGGGCCAACTGGCGAGGAGCTGGAGCAAGTTGAAAATTGGCGTACTTTACAACAAAAATAGCGTTCTTCGTCGGTTTTCGCACATAAATCATGGTTTACTCCAGGGGCGCACCCAGAATTTTGGTTTGGGGGGGCTTCTCTAGTATCAAACGTGTCCATTATATGACCTTTAATGACCAAAATATCTTAGTAATTTAGTTGGCCTATTACTATATTGTTCTGCAGGACTGTAAAAGTACATGACTGCATGCTGCATGATCACCAGATGATTGAGTAAGCTAGAAGCAACTATCTGGGGCCTGTTTCATGATAAACTACAAGTTAATAATAATATTATAGTAAATCAGCTATTAGCTCAATGGAAATCTCTTTGAAATTACAAGGTAAAGCTTATGGATTAGATTGTAGTTTATTATGAAATGAGCCCCTGGAATAATTTATACCTTTAAGTAGTTTTGAAGTTTTCATAGGAATGCAATATTAGTATTTGGGAAAGAAATAATACAATTTAAATTTTGAATGTGTACATTTAATGATAACACAATGAAATTGAGATGTAAGTTAAAGCAAGATAATAATTCACAAAATGAAATCTAGACGTCTGGACGATTTTTTGAGAACAGAAACTACCTCTGTGTTAGTCACTTCAATTTCCCGGTGAATATTCAATGCTGCCAGGCCACTCAGTCTGTTTGCACCCATGGTATTTCTAAGATAGGTCTTTACTCGACGTGATGTATAGAATGACCTTTTAACTGTACTTGTAGTCACAGGGATAGTACAAAATATTCTCAACAATGTGTGTATATTAGGAAACAAGTCCTTGTCACATAAGTTCAACAAATCAATTGCATTATTTGGTATGTTGGTGTGGGTCTTGAAGCTTTTGTGCCACAATTCAAACTCAGCTTTGAGTGGGCTTTCGTTGTTTCCGCTACTTTCAATTAAGTCATTTTTATAAAAACTACACAGCTGCAGATAATTAAGTTTCTTTTTCTCTTGGACGATTTCTTCCTTTGTATGTGATCCATCGGCTGTTGGCATTAAGCACTCAAAACCCTTTAATACATCTTTGTGCTTGATGAATCGAGATTCCAATGAAGTAATCAAAGAGTCAACCCAAGGGATAAAAATAGTTCTTTTGTAGTACACTTCAGGCGTATCTGCTGGTGTGTTGCTTCTGTTTAGTTGTCTGCTAACTGTTCGGGGCATGGAGATTGAAGATCCAAAGTCGTTGGCGATATGTTTAACCTCTTCAAATAACGAGTGAAATTCTTGATCCACATTGTTTCTTATGGATTTCAAGTTCTCAAGCACAGTTCCAGCATGTGTGATTGCAGAAGATAAATCTAAATCATTTCCTTGCAGCTTTTTGCTCAAGTTGACTGTGTAACCAACAAGCTTTTCTGATGCCAAGAGAGAAATTATAAATTCACCTTGTCGTACGGTGCTGAATAGTATTAGAGCTCCGGAAGAAGAGTCCCTATCATTCCAGTTTTTTATCTCCTTTAACGCTACTTCAACTGGTTGTAGAAGTTCCGTCATAACAAAGACAGCATCATGCCTTTGTACACATCTAGTTGGGCAAAGCTGCAGAAGCTTTTTCTTGTTGGTTTCAACATTTACCTCAGATTCAATACAATGTTGTAAAACGGCTTGTCTTTTAGGAGTGTTGAAAAAATTATATACTCTCTCCACTATTCCGAAGCAGTTTCTGATTGGTGCAACATCAGAAGCGTTTGATAACGCCAGGTTAAGACTATGAGAAGTGCAATGCACATATATTGCTGAGGGGTGAGCTTCTTGGATACAAGCTTGAGCCAAATTGAATTTCCCACTCATGGCAGCCGCTCCATCATACCCCTGGCCACGTAGGTTATTAACATCAATGTTACTATCTTCAAGAACTTTTATTAAGGTTTCTGCTAACTCGCTACCGGTTGTCGAGGTTAGGGGCATGAACTTCAGAATGGCGATGGGGGTGGAGGCAACACATCAGAGCAGGCAGTGGTTGTACTGTCTGTATACGTAGACCTAAATACTTTTTACTAAACACTTGCACTCTTTGATTCTATCTAGGTTTGACATTTATTATATTTAAAAAAGTGAAAAATTAATATAGCTAACCCAAGGTCCATGGGGGGGGGGGCTTAAGCCCCCAAATCCCCCCCTGGGTGCGCCACTGGTCTACTCATTCTTCGATGAAACGCACTACGTACAAATTGAAATAACATTAAATTTCATCGTTATACGCGAGAAGTATGTTTCAGTCGTATCTGTCACACTCAAGTTAAACCATGTTCATCATTTCCACCCGTTTGATTTGTATAATTTACTTATATTTATTAAAGTTCCAGAACATGTTTACCCTCCCCACCTATCGTTCATTGTGACCCGACTACCTGGCATCTAGACAAGAGAAAGAATTATTTTGAACTGCCTTTCCTAAATTGCATCCACTATGCGTTATCTGCGAGAAACCGACGCGACGAAGCTCCAGCTCTTGAAGCGATCCTACGTTCAAAAACTACAGATGAAATTTATAGAAAATATTGAATTTTTTATAGGGCAGCTTTTTTGATCAAATAAATAGATTCGGTGTTAAAGGCAAACAACTGGAAAAGGTACGAACATTTCTTAATAGAACCGCAGAGATCTCGACTGCTTAAATTTTTCCACAAGAGCGGATTTTTCCTTCTGGGCTATTTATTAAATATCTGGGAATAAGAAATAACGGGGAAATCCTAGTTACTGCATTCACTAAACACGTTAATCTAAAATTAAACTCCTAACAGCTCAAAAAACGTTTCAAATGAAGAGAAACTTATCTGCCAGATAACTATGCAATCTAATGGTGGCAATCTAAAAGTATCCTCAAATATATAAAAAAAGTTTAATTAAATTTTATAAACAATTTAAGTTTGTAATTTTTCTCCAGCTCCAAAGAAAACTGAATCATTTACAAAAAGGCACATCTTTCTCGTAGTTATCTACAACACCCAAGTTTAGACTAGAAATAAACATTTTTAATTCAGATGATAAGGATACCTTGTTGTGATTTTGTAGTTTCTATTACTTCCCGAGAATTTGTATACGTAAAACATGTACAATTGCCACAAATTCTAATTAGAAAAAAATATAAACTATACTTTGACAGTCGAGTTTTTCGTCGTTTGTTTAAAGTTTACCCTCAGATTATCAGCATAAAATCTGTCCCAAAGGAGAACTATCATTGTGCAAATGCAAAATTTCAGGCCAGAAATCTATATAATGTATCTAATTCCGTAAGCCCAAATTTGCAAATGAAATTGTGAGCGAACGGTAGGTCGTAGAAAGCTAGGAGAAGTCTTATTTTAGAGGTCTGGGCATGAAGTTTTGGGGGAAAATATTCATTTTTGTTAATTGTGTCACGAAAATTTGTTACGGAATAAAATAATTACCATTTAAATAGCATGCGAATATGTAGGTGTAAATCAGGTGTTTTAGTGTTAAAAACAGGTGATTGTATATAATAATTCCCATTTAAATAGCATGGGAATATATAGGTGTAAATCAGGTGTTTTAGTGTTAAAAACAGGCGATTGTATATAAATTGGGAAATTCAGCTATCATAACACCTGAATGTGCAGTTTTGTGATGTGTTTTGTTATTGTAGCTGTGTTTTTGTTTCAAAGTGAGAATTAAAATCAAAGCTTAGGCTATATGATTAAACACATTATAAATAGTATATTTCATTACTAGTACCGAAAGTGGCACTTTCCAGTGCGCGCCCAAGTTTCATGTGTGAGGCGGAGCCGAACACAGGAATA
>JAGFPH010003696.1:94728-107506 GCA_018207615.1 Philaenus spumarius
CCAAACCCCCCCTAAAATTTCGAATTTTTTCAAACCTTTTCTTAGTAAGCACCTATGGCCCTAGAGGAAGCTACATACCAAATTTCATTCCAATCCGTTCGGTAGTTTGAAGAAATCGTTTTTTAATAACTTTGATCCCCCCAAACCCCCCTAAAATTTAGAATTTTTTCAAAAACTTTCTTAGTGAGCATCTATGGCCCTAGAGGTAGCTACATACCAAATTTCATTTCAATCCGTTCGGTAGTTTTTGAGAAATCGTGATGAGTGAGTGAGTGAGTGAGTGAGTGGTGTTTCGCTTTTATATAATATGTAGAAAATGCAGGGTGTTTCCGAACTCTCTGGACCCCTTTTGTGGACGTGTTCCTAGAAATCGAGACAATCATATTTCACAATATAAACATTCACTACAATGCTTACTTTTTCGTCTGTCTGTCTGTATGTGTTTTCCCAAAATAATTTATATCTAGAGAACGGTTTGACCGATTGAGTTCAAACTTGACATGATGTTTAACTTAACAATGACCTATTTTAAGAAAAATAAGCGATTATATCAAATCATAAGTTACAAAATGGTGGCTGTTAGAAAATGTATAACCTAAATTTTCAAAAAACCGCACATTTTTACAAAAAATTGTAAGACACCTCTTTTGTAGCCTTTCTTTTTACTGTAACTGTTAAATGATCGGATGATAGATAATAGCTAAGTTATGTGTAATAATTGGTTTGTTCAACCCGGCATCCTATACCAACACAGTAAACACAGCACTATTGTGGATACGTATGCTGTTATTGTCTTTTAAATAGTCCGAAGTATGTTTATATTGTGAAATATGTAGCCTACCGTTTGTCTCGATCCAAGAAACAAATACACAAAAGGGGACCAGAGAGTTCAGGGACATCCTATGTATAAAAAAAAAATTCGACCACGCAGCTGAACCGCTGACGTGAGTTGAGCAAATGTCCAAAATTAAGTTTATAGGCCTATGTTTTAGGGTTTTAAACAACAATTTGGGAAATAAGTCTATTCAAGACAGCGCTGAATAGCTGGAAAATGCTTCGCACGCCATTCCGCATATTGGGAGTATCTTCAATACACAAAGCATTGCGTGCTTCGCACGCCATTCCGCTTATTGGGATTATTTTCAATACACAAAGCATTGTGTGCTTCGCACGCCAACCCGTGTATTGCGAGTATCTTCAATACAAAATGCATTGGTATTTTACGTTTTGATCGATTTTAGGGGAACCAAGCGAGCTATAAGGTCGCGTAAAAAAACAAAGAATGCAAAATAACATCATAAATTTATATTTTTAGAAAAAACTCTAAAACAATCATTCTCTTAGGAAAAACTCTAAAAATAGTTACTTCCGGTCATAAAATGTAATATACTAAGAGTATACATCCCGTGCCATGGGCAGTAACAAGGGGTCTTATATGACTACGTTTTTTTGCACAGAGTTATTACAAATGACGAAAGCATCTTGTTTTTCATGACTTAATAATATGCACCAACTTCCGACATGTGAAAGTATAATGTGTGATAAAGTATATAACAATGTGTTAAAGAGTATTTATGGAAATCATATTATCGAGGGACTTGCCAGTGGTGGTTGTGAGGCGGCAGTGGAATGTGGAGCGGGACACGAAGCGGATTCTTCTAATATTCGATGTTTAACATGGGCTCTTATGGGCCTACATCTGAGATGCGTTGCTGATGTGAGCGGGAGTAAGGCGGAATTGGAAGACGCACGGTGAATTGATGGATGACCTGAGTTAAATGCGAATGTGACGTAATATGATAATAAAAATTTGTATAAAAATTAATACTATAGGACAAATGTGTTTAAAAATTAATGTTTATATTTTTTGAAGTTTCTGAATGATAAGGGGACCAGATTTTATATCAAGTATATCAAATTCTATAAAAGCGAGTGTACGTACGAGCTTACGTTTAGTAACATTTGAAGAAGAAATACCTATTCGTTTAACTTAATAATTTAGCAGCTGATTTCACCCATCATCTGCAATACGCAAACAAAACCTATCGTAGATTATACTTTGGGGTTATGTTTACAACTTCAATCAATAATATAGCCTATAATATTAATAACTTCTAAATCATTTTTGATCTATCAATATGAAATAAAAGGCAATTGAAAGATAATATTTTTATCTTGTTTTAAATATGTATAATAATATACATTAACACAAAATCTTAACAAATATTCCTACAGTTTTATGGTCCTTATAATTGTACACATTTACCGAGTTAAAAATCCCCGTCTGCATAGTTAGGTAGGCCTAGATAGAGTGTGTTGTTTAGATAGTATTTTGTATAAATGATCACATATATTATTTCTCAAGGCCATTTTTTTGTCGTTACGCCATAACTTCCTTAATACATCTTCAAATTACATGAATGATGCATCATTTTAAAGCTTTCCTTAACCTTTACACAGGAAAAATATACAAAATACAATTATACGAAGTAATAAAAAAAAAAAAGAAATAAAAAGAATCTAAAAGTAACAGTGATGTAAGATAGTAAGTTGTAGGGATATTTTCCTGACGTTGGCAACACTGATGATAACAATACCCAGCTGGAGAGCTGCCGTTACGCCACTACATTGCTATTTTTAATTAATATACGCACTATACGATACTAAATATACGGTGTGTATTTTAATTAAGTGGGATTTATGTAAGTTAGAATGCGAATGCTTCGCACGGGTCAGCTAGTATATTTCTAATGTGTATCTAATTAATCCGCCTGTGATTTTTCACGGGAATTTACTATTAGTTATATATTTTTTAATATTGAATACTCAGTTTAAGTAATCCACCGGATACGACCCTACAACATTGAAACCACGTCAGCACACCTGAACATTTAAACAAGTATTCTTAAAACGTCCTTAGCGAAGAATATACGCGTTGTGTCCTCACTGAGCGTGGTTATTCATGATTTCCTTATTCAAAAGCAAACATAGCGAAGGTTAGGCATAATACCAAGTGTTCGATTTAAATATTTGTGTTGGTCAGAAAATAAATCCACCTTATATGTAATTCAATGGAATGCACTTTTGTAACCTCAGGTGAATAATAAAAAACTGAAACTTCAACCCTTTGTGGTGAAGAAATGAAGACCGTGGTCTTGTTTTAAAATAACTTGTCTCATTTGAGTTTTTTCCAAATTGAGAAAGATTCTGCTCATTGCGTTTATCACGTTTATTGTTCATCAATTAATTATCACTGACTCCTCTATAATCGGAGGTGTTCTGAAGATCTCCGTCTTGACGATTTTCTACCGAAGATTGATAGTTGATGAAATTAGTTCCAGCAAGTAGAATGTTACATATTGGTTAAGAAAAAATTGCTTGCTTCGTCAATTTTAATCAATTGTATTATGCATAGTAATGTTTAATTTCTAAATCTATTTATGTAAGTGGCTTTGTCCAGACTGACATAGAATCAACCACTTAAGGCTGTGCAATGCCAGTCCCATACACTCCTCTTCAATGTAACTTATCTTAACTTATAACTTATCGAATTTTAAAGATAATCTTTTGTAATTTGCAGGAAACGTTTATGAACATCTAAATTATAATTTGTATTTGACAAAATTTGTAAATTATACAAGTCTAGGGGCTCTGCCCCTGGACGCTTCGCGTCCCAACCCCGTCTCGGCTTTCGGCCTCAGATGGCTGCTTCGCTTCGCTCGTAGTTGGAACATTCGCTAAAGAAACTCGTTAATCTTTGACTCGTTTGTACATAGGTAACCGAGCACAAATCAGCTGTTTTATTTGGCAGCTGACTCAAACTCATTAAACATTATCTCCATAAGATTAACATGGGAAATTTGAAGGATTGTTTGGCGGAGCTCCTTCTCGGGTTAATAGCGGCTAAAGGGATGATTGGATCTCGAATCTGACGGGAAATCTCTTCTTTGAAATTTAATTTTCTACAAATTTTATATTTAACATTTTTTGCTATCTCTTACCGCTTTCTTACTAATGCGCTCAAAGTGGGAAAATGAAGAAATTAAAAAATCTTTCCCGCCCAAAAGGTGCTTTCAAAAATAAAAAAATGTTAAATTCTGGCAATATTCCCAAAAGTTTCTCGTCGAGAGCTTTAATTCAAGTATGAGGTCGAGGGGGCTACGATTACGGGAAGTGCCTAATAATTAATGTCAGTGAATCAGTGTTACCGTCTAGCTTTATATAAGTAGATGTTTGCATAAAAACAAGACGAAGTAAACGTTACCAGAAACTGGCATATACTTTCTCACAAACATATTTAAATTATTAACACGTTCACTGCTAAGGACGCACATGTGAGCTTGACACTGAACACTATGAGAAGCACAGTGCATTGCGTGCTTCGCACGCCAACGTCCGTGTTGGGAGTATTTTCAATACACATGCATTGCATGCTTCGCACGCCAACTTTACGCCTATGTGCTATGGACATTTAAAATGTTAGTGATTATTACGTAGAAAGGTTCAAAAATAATAAATAAAGTAATTTCTACTCATTTAGGCTATAAATATAAAAAATAAAAGGTCAGCTCCTAGCATTGGAAATACGAAATTTGCGTAGCAGTGAACGTGTTAAACAGTTTTACTGTGACTTCATAAATGTATTAAAGTAGGAGAGGGGATAAATTAAAGTAGGAGAGTAACTAATAAATATTATTATTTAAACGAGAGTTTTTAGAAAGATGCGGTGTTTTGCATATGGTAGGGTACATTAAGGGCTACAAATAAGCCAAATTTGATCAAAATCGTTAGAGCCGTTTTTTTTATAAACAATAATAACTGATTTTTTGGGAGTAAACATTATTCAGATTTTTCGTACTAGAGTGAAAAGTTTTCGGGAATTATCTAAACAAATATATATGAGATTATTCTGTTCATTTTGTTTTTTACGCGACCTTATAGCTCGCTTCCCCAAAATCGATCAAAATGTAAAATACTAAAAAAGTACTCTGTTCAAATCCACGTGGGGCATCTACTGATACGAGACCCAAAGGCCGAGTTTGTACGCTGCAAGCGAAGCAAAGCAGTCCATAAGCCGAAGCCTCAAGGAAGGGGTGCAAATCTTGCAAAGCGAGTTTTTCCGCTGCGAGTGGAACGGAGCAACGGGTGAGTCGAAGCTGGCGGCTTAGGTACAAACAAATTCTACTAATATATTTAATACACGCAGTCAGCTATTCAGCGCCTCCGTGAGTGGACCAACTTCCCAAATTGTTGGTTGAAACCCTAAAACGTTTAAATTAAATTTAGAAAATTCGTTAAACTTACGTCAGCGGCTCAGATGCGTTTTCGAATTATTTTACTTTTGAATAAAAATGTCTTATCCTACTGTCAACTGCATCCCTCCATGGAGCTACCAATCAACAAGAGTCAGCTTAAACCTACCTGGACTAACATCAAAGCAGGATCACGTATTAGCACAGAGAGCGGCAGCTCTTGAAGTTATACAGTCGAGTTATGAAGAATGCTATAAAATCTATACAGATGGATCACTAGATCCTAATGAATCAAAATCTGGAGCTAGCTACTTCCTGGATTGTAAACAAGAATCCCTTCCTCATTACAGCAAAATCATGTTCCAGCACCGACACAGAGCTCCTAGCCATTAATGCAAAAGTGGTTCATTGCACAGAGATAGAAAACAAAAAGATTTGTATTCTTAGTGACTCTAAAAGCGCGCTACAGCTCATAAAAAGATATAAACCCTCAAACTGTTATTATAGAATAAAAGAAATTTACCATCTACTGAACTTGTGCTCGGATAAGGAGATCTACTTCCAGTGGATACCTGGGACATTGTGGGCTGCAAGGGAATGAGGAGGCTGACAGAGCTGCAAGGTTGGCCTCCAACTTACATCCAATACCACCTAGAGAACAATCTCTAAGTAGCTGCATAGCAAAAACTGACAAAATTCTGAGAGATAGATGGATAGAAAAGTGGAATGCTGAACAAACCTGAGGTCACCTTCGTTCTCTTCTTGAAACTCCAAACGACATTAACATCTATAAAAATATGCACAGATCTGTATCAACTTTTGCCTCAAGAGCCAGGATAGGACATATTGTCACACAGTCATATCTCTTCCGTTTCAAACTTGCTGAGTCACCCTTGTGTCTGGAATGCAAAAAAGAGGAAGAAACTTTGGAACACATCCTCCTTCAATGTTCCATCAAATCCGAGGCTAGAGACGAGTTAAAGAGAAGACTTCAACCAGATACCACCCTCAGACGAATTTTGACTGACTCCACCTTCTGGAAATTGGAATGTTTAGTGTACGAGAGACACCGTGCGGTTGGCATTACTTGATGCTAGATACATGTACCAAGAAGTAAGAAGTAAGTTGAATAAAAATAATTTAATATACTATTTTGGATTTTGTAAGCGGCCACAACTAATTCAAAACTTTCTCAACAAGAATTTAATTCTGTTAATCGAAAAACTGGGAAGCCATAATGGCTGGGACACTCCGTCTAGTAACACGATCCGCCCGTTGTGGTTCTATCCACAGCCTTCGATGATCGTCATCGACTCTAACGGGAGTCCCTAAAGTCCAATTCAAAAACCAAGAAATGTTCTCTAGACAAACAATTATCCTAAACGCAAGAACAATAATCGTTCAGCCATATTCGTTCCCAGCAAAACGTAGTTAAAGTTCAAAACTGCAGTTGTTCTCAAAATCTCGAAGTCGAACGTTTGACAATTACAGTATCAAGCTAATTAAATTACAAGTGAAAAAACATAGACCAAGACCGGGAGTTGAACCCGGGACCTGTCGTGATGCTCTGCCATCTGAGCTACCCTGATATCTACCGATATTGATCGATGTTATCTCACTTGTACGGTTTTTACTGCAATTATTGAATTAACAGATTGAATACCTCGTGTATACGACATTGAAGGCAATCTCAATTCTTATTTCGCAGTTTACATTGGTGTTATTATTTTTTCCGCTTACACACTTCCTTAGCAAGGGAATTAAATTAAATTACAAGTGAACAAACATATCAAGCTAACTTTATATACGAGAAAGTAGAAGGACAACGAGTTTACCAATATAATTTCGATACCGCAGAACTTAAAATGCGTAAAAACATATACACAAATCTTGACCGGATCTACAACATGTGACGCAAGTATTGGACAACTTGAGCCGTTGTTAAATGCTCCGAAACAACCACACAACAAAAAACTTCAAAACTTCCGTCACTTATCGGGTTACAATGTCCCGATAGCGATCGCCCTTGTACAGCTGTGTTAAACATGGCGACCGGTGCGAGTGGCAGATCGGACCTACAAAGCTCCCGGCCCTCACATGTCTACAACGCTTACTTAAGGCTCGGCAGACCCGCTATCTTGAATTTCAACTCTCATAAACGCCTAACAAGATTACTGGAGTAATAATGACCAGACAATTATTCTGAATGTGTCGTTTTGTAGTTTAAGACAGTCCAAATGTTCAAATCATTTAGTTTTTCCTAAAAAAAAAAAAAAAAAACATATACTGAGCGATGCTCGGTCGCCCAGGTACTTCTACTACCGGTAATATAAAAACGTACACGCTTGCAGGTATTCAGCTTCTTCGTGAGTAGACCTATTTCCCAAATAGTTGGTTGAAACCCTAAACCATATAAACTTAATTTCGGAATTACGCTCACGTCAGTGGTTCCAACAGCGTCGAATTATTTTTCAAGTAATTGTTATATCCTGAACGATAGTAAATTTTTAGAATGTTTTATACAGCTAATTAATATACAAGCTGTTTCAAAAGTCTGTGGACGGCGTTATATTTTTGTAACCATTGCAGATTACGCGGCAAAACTTGGTAGATCTACATCGTTTCTCTACCAAAAAAGTAACTTTTGAAGCAATGTTTGTATCGCCTTAGAGGGACGGCGCGCAGAGTCGAAGGATAGGAGCACAGGTCGAGTTGTAGGCTACAACAAACTATAAAGCTATCTTAGGAGAACACAATGCCGCAAATTAGATATCAAAAGGTTCACCCTACACAAAATAGCGGCCGTTTAACGTTACATACAGTTAGCTTTAAAAGCAAAACTACGACAATACACTCTAGAAACACCTACTGAGATGCTATAGAGCGTTATGAATGGCCACTATACCCGCCTAGCTCACTGCCAAACTGCAGAAGGAAAACAGTTTGAGCATGTGTTGTACAACATGGTAAGCTGTTATGACAGTTCATAGGTAATGTTGTTTTTTTAACATGTAGTAAAAATGTACAATTGCTCCAAAAATATAACGCCGTCCACAGACTTTTGAGACACCCTATATGTAATTATAAAAAAATGTAGCCTACATCTTGACCTAGTTTATAGAGGGGGTAATAGGCTTTGAGGTGCCTATATCGAGCAAACAAATAAAATACCACTATTTTGCAACTAAAGAGAACAACAACCACATTCTTTTCAAAACCCAGTGCCCTAAATTGCCCATTTTGTTGGTGGTGTTTTTTTTTAGAAAATGTTAAATGAAATGATATGCAGAGTGTTACTTGAATTTAGAAGTTAACCTTTTTGAAAAAGCAAGTTTTGACTTACTTTGTCCCCTTTCAAGATAGCAACCCTAAGTACGGCTATTAAAATTTTGGTAGGTTGTAATTTTATTTTACGGTTTTGTTCTCAACTAAATTTCAAACACCAATGTAGGCCTAATGAGACAAATTTGTTTGACACGGGCAAAAGTTCATGAAGCAACATATTCGAGAGACATAGTAGTAGATGAACAGTAGGGAGGTTTATAGTTACAGCGGTTCCGCCTACCGACCCCGCGGCGATTTACTGCGAAGCAAATGCAAACAGATTACAATATTGAATAGGACGGCACTGAAATGACGATTGACTAGGACAGAGGCACTTGTATCGACTGGTGGTGGTGGTGCTGCTCCTTACATCCTGACGCAAACGCAGTAGGGCCGGGTTTTTTGCGTGAATAACATAATTTTGTGATATAAACCTAGCCTAACCTGGTACAGTAATTAAAAAAAATACCTGATTACAAATTTTCCAAGTAGGTTGCTATGCAAATTATCCAAATTTATTGAAATTACTTTTATTTGAAAGATAATCAAACTTCGAATGTAGTGAGCGTTTAACATTTTGATTCTTGCATTATTGAATTAGAAAAAATCGCAAACTTTGATTCTGAGTTAATTTAGAAAAAATTTGGTTGATTTTTTAATTGCTTTTTTTTTAGGAAAATGTATGTAAATACGAATCGCATATTGAATAAATATGAATATTTTTCGGTCTTACGTACATATTAACTGATTATTTAAATAAAAAAATAAAAAAACATGATTGTAATTAGTTATAACATTTTATTATAATTTGTTGCAGATATAAAACCTAGTGCATTCGAATCCTGACGTCCAAAAACCTCTATAGGTAGCCTACATGTAGGTAATGTAACCTATCCAACGAATAGGCCATATTTGATATTGTTTATGTATTTTAGAAATAACAAATAATAATTATAAACATTATATAATTTATATTACGTTTATAGAAGTGCAAAGAGTGCAGAAACTGGTGAAAAGGTTTTCAGAACGGTTAATAACAGCACAAAAATAATGTTTTAGTTACGTTTGGTGTTTGAATAAAGAAATAAGTTGAAAATTATACCACCTGATAGATTGTTAATTATTTATGTTTGTAGGCTATATATAATGTATCTATTCGCCTAAAGGTAGTATATAAAAGAAGTTCAGAGTTTAAATTTTTCCGAGTTTATGCGCATTTTTGAAGACATAAGACCTAGCGAATTCGATTCCTGACGTCAAAAAATTCTATATGCAAATTGTCATCAAAATTGTTAAAGCCGTTAGGGAAATCCCCGAAATCTATATATATATATATATTATAATCCAAATACCACTTACTTACTCATCACAAAATCTCAAAAACCAAAAAACGGATTGGAATGAAGTTTGGTATGTAGCGTCCTCTTCCTATGTGCTCGCTAAGAAAGGTTAAAAAAAAAAAAAAAAAATCGAAATTTTAGAGGGGTGGGGGTGTCAAAGTTACTGAAAATCCCCATATTTAACTTTGATTTGTTTCGCCGTGCAAAGCCGGATCGGGTTAGCTAGTAAATTTATAAACAAATATACAAGAATTGCTCGTTTAAGATAAGATTATGTTTGTTTCCGCTTCAGCCTCCAGCCCCGGCGAACGAGCTGTTTCTTTCAGCTTCGCGAGTTTGCACCTCGACTTTACGGCCTCGGATTATAGGCTGCGCTTTGCCAGCTCCTCGACCTTGCGGCCCCGGATCAGAAACTGCCCCCACGGTAAAATATCGCACGTGGGTTTTAACCGGGTACTTTTATTGTATTTTACGTTTTGATCGATTTTAGGCAACCAGGCGAGATATAAAATCGTGTAAAAAACAAAATGAACAGAATAATCTCATATTATACATTTGTTTAGATAATCGCCGAAAACGTTTCACTCTAGTACGTAAAGTCTGAAAAATGTTTACTCTCTCTCAATAAAAGTGTTTCCGGTTTTTGGATTGTTTGGCTAACGAACTGGTCAGAGCGATACTTAGAAAACCAAAGTGTGTACCAAATTTGGACCAAATCGGACGTAAAATGCGGCCATTAGATTGAGAACACATCTATACATATAAATAAAATAGAAGTGTCTGTGATTTCAAACTATAAGCTTTTTTCTAAGCTCATATGGTTGTTCACACATTACCAAAACCTAAACACACATCTGTCTATCTGTTTGTTTGTCCGGGCTAATCTCCGAAATGGCTAAACCGATTTTTACTAAACTTTCATTTTTTTATATTTATTTTTACTGTCACTAAAAACTCTTAAAACTGCAATAGACATTGTCTTAAAACTATAAAAACTCTTCATTTATTTGTAGAGGACTTTGCAGAGAATATTTTAGGCTAATTTTTATTTCGAAAATATTTAAAACTCCTGTAAAAAATTGAAAAAATGTAAAAATTATGGACAAAATTAAGGATTTTGTGGACAAATGTTGGGGACATTGGGTGTCTATTTCGATATAATATGTCTTACATTATGTAGAGATCATAGCTCCATCCACCACCCAACTTAGATCCAATTGCCTAGCTGTCCTAATTAATAAATTTTTCCGTAAAAAATTATGGACAAAGTTAGGGATTTTGTGGACAAATGTTGGGGACATTGCGTGTCTATTTCGACGTATGGTTTACATTATGTACAGATCATAGCTCCATCCACCACCCAACTTAGATCCAATTGCCTCTGTAATAATTAATCATTATTTCCGTAAAAAATTATGAACAAAATTAGAGATTTTGTGGTTTACATTTTCATCACCATATGTCAGGGGTTGGCGAGAGAAGCTAGTAGTGGCAGATTCCCTATTTTATATACGTATAATATTTAATTACACCTCAAAAATTAACTAGGGACCATGATCGGTGCTCACCATAAGGGATACAGCAATAAGTAGCTCATCTTTCCTATGGTAATTCCCCCATAATGTTGCCCTTAAAATTACCGATACACGAGAAAATAAGATTTTCGGATCACCTTTATGGGCACTTTTAACACTAGAACACCTTGCAGATCAGCTAACGGAACCTTATGTAAAATGAGCTTAATTTAATAAAACACAATGAATCCCCATAAACATCCGTTATTGCCCAGTCGAAGCGCCGTTGCGCAATCGCTAATCTCGATGTGCCTAATATGCATACAAATTAATTTCCAAATATTAAACGTTCTCATTTAACAAGGCACACATTATGGCTTTAATGTCAAGGATTGGCCTTAATGTCTTCATGGTGACATTACGAAGTCGTGTCGACATTTTGTTGATTTATTCGGAGCTAAATCAAAGGTTAATACTTAGTCCAGTTTCCATAAATATTAAACGTTATCTGAAACAGTAGCTTTGGTTGCGCAATGACCGGCGTTAAGTTGGGTTTATACACGAGATGAAATTATGTAACGACCTTTCTGTGTTTAATTGCTGCAGAACTCGCTTCAATAGTTTGCTGGCTCGTAGCAAAATATTATTGAAATAACTTAAGTAATTTGTTGAAATTATAAATGGTGCAGATTGTAAAAACCAAAGTATCGTGTGGTTCAGGATAATATTTAGCTTTGGGTGGTTCTTTAATTATAGCCTATCTATGTAATAAGGATGTCATTCTATATATCCTGGGTTCAAATCACAGTCTTGTTTTTAGCAAATTTCCACAGGAAAGATATTGCAGTGACTCTTCTGTTGAGACCTGTTTAGTGACGGGGTGTCATTAAAAATAGTATAATATATATTATGCATGCGCCTATGTATTTATGTGTAAGCATTCGAGCGGCAGCATTTTACGTCCACTTTGGTTAAAATTTGGTACACTCACTTTGGTTTTCTAAGTGGTTTTCAACAACTGGATGTTTTTTAGATTTTCCGTACTAGAATGAAAATGTTTAGTGTTTTACCTAAAAAATAAATAGGGTTGATAAAACTATCAAAAAAACATAAAATACCATAAAAGTACACGTTTCAAAATCACGTGGTTGATTTTGTCCGCTGCGAGCGAAGAGAAGCAGTACATAGACCGAGACCGCAAAATCGAGCTGTAAACCCGCAAACCGCAGTCCATAATCTCGGGACAGAAGGTTGAGGTTGAAACTCGCAAACCGCAGTCCATAATCCCGGGCCAGAAGGTCGAGGTTGAAACTCGCAAACCGCAGTCCATAATCCCGGGCCAGAAGGT
>JAGFPH010003697.1:0-44826 GCA_018207615.1 Philaenus spumarius
GAACTTTCTTTCTTATTTTGACCTACAGAACTATTCCCCGAAGTTTGATCCTGTAATTACTGTATGTAAGAAATTTGTTACATAACTTTTTACCCTTGTACAAAAACCAGACCGTTCTTTTGTATACTGAAACAATGGCGGCCATTTACAATTTTAATGTCAAATATCTCTAAAACCGCCAACTTTACAAAAAAGGTTAGGACATTTTTTTATAACAAATAAACTGTGTATTTTATTTTCCCCGTTTAGGCCTAAAAGATGTGTAAAAACGGAAAATATAATTTTTTGGTACTGTCTATAACAATACAGAAGCAACAATAATAGTGCAGACTTTTTTTAATAAAAATATTAATTATTTTTTTATTTTTCGTCTATAGAATAGTCTGTAGTCTGGTGAAATTTGGGATAATATTTTCTAGACACCATGTATAACCCTAAATAACGTAGTTCAAACGTGTTTTCTTCCCCTTCTTCCCACTATGAGAAATACGGCAATTTAATTGTGAGTTTTTATATTTATAATGCCACCGATGGATCTCAATGAAAAGGAAAGACCTGTTTTTTAATTTGTTGCCCTTTACCTCACAAATTCTTAGAGGATTTAAATAAAACTAGCATAAGTTACTCTTAAAAAAAAGTCAAAACGATATCCTTCTCCTTCCAAACCCGGGAAATTATTCTAGGGAATTATATGAGCACTCGGATTTTCGAAAAATACCCAATTTTCCTAAATGCCGAAGTAAAACAAGCTTACTGATATCGTACTGTCAGTTACATATGTTAATAACGACAATGCTAATATCAGCCTACTGAAACCAAAGCAAACGTCATCATCCATACTATTTTAAGGTACACCTGAAAGAAATACCATTCACAGTGTGAGGAAAGTTGTGTGAAATCCCGCAACAGATTTGCTCACCACATTCAATTATGTTCTGCCCCCAAACAACTGAGGAAACAGCATTTTAGAACGATTTCCGAGGGAGTTATACAGGTTTTGTCCAGCTAAATTAGCGATTTTTAACACTGATCGTATTATTGAATTATGAGATAAGGAAAACACGCAAATACAAACTTTTGTGTACAAATACATTTAAATTAAGGTGTGCCTGATATAAAAAAAAAAAGTTAAACAAAACTTGCTTTTTTGTATTATTTTTTACAAAGAACTAAGATTTTTTTCAAAGTTTTCAAAGAACTTACTGAATGAATATTAATTTGCTTTGAACCTCAAGTAAATCTTAAAATACAAGTACAACTTTGTTCGTCATTTTGAAACTGAAGTAATACTGATTGAATAAACTGGTATAAAACTTGTTTAAATCTCTTTTTAAATTGTGTATGCATTGTATGCTTACAGTTCATGAAATGTTGGATTCTCTTAAAAAACCGAATGCAATACGTAATAACGTTGAAATCAACAATTTTACATGAAGCCATTTTGAAATAGGAAATAAGGTAATTGTGCCATATAATGTTGAATTCAAACTCAATAATTGCCAAGATAAATATTTTTACAAATTGAAAATTATCCAAGAATTATTGTGTAATAGTAGACCAGGCTATGCTTCACTATTGCTTGATTTTAGTATATAAAATATATACCTAGATTAAATGATTAAATTAACAAACACGATTTAGTGAGTGTATTTAAAAATGAATTTTGTGCATAATTTTTGTTATAAATAAAATTATTATGATCAGGGCAGGTGGCAGAGCCGCGTATTAAACATATGCAATTTATTTTATGCGTACATGGGTAGTTATCCCATTTTAATTATTATTTAATTTTGAAGAATAGTTATACCATTTCATTCCTTTGAATAAAGTAATCGAATTGCAGATGGTTTTATATCACTTAAGATATTACACAATTTCAGCTTTACAGCTTGTAGAAGAAGTTAGTTTAATTTATATTTATTTTATAGGGTTAGCAATCAAATTTTAACCCCTTAGACTGTAGAGATTGTAATGTCTAAACACTCTTGGCATTAAAAAGGATAAAATGTGAAATTTTATTGAAATAGGTGGAATAGTTTTTGAGTATATATTGGTGCAATTTATATTTATTGTACAGAGGCAGCTAGCTACCCCAATTTAATCTCTTTGATTGTAGTGACCATATACTTTAAACAATCCTTGTAATAATATGCGCAAATTGTGAATTTTTTGTGAAATTAGTTCAGTAGTTTTTGAGCATAGGCCTATAGAAAAAGTAAGTGTATGAATGATTATTTAATTTTAAGGGTAGTTATCCCACTTCATCTATTTGCATCTTAAGAGATCGAATCGAATTCCAAATGGTTTTTATACCACTTAAGAATAATATTACACAATTTTAGCTTTATATCTTGCAGGAAGTTAGTTTGATTTCTGTTTATTGGTACCAACCTCATTTCAACCTCTTAGATTTTAGTAATTGTAATGTCTAATCCGCTCATGGCATTAATGTGGATAATATATGAGATATCTAGTGAAATCGGTCGAGTGATTTTTGAGTGTATAGAAAAGAAAGAAAAAACTAATAGTTGTATACATATATATTAAATAACTATGTTCTTTATATACTACTGGGGAAAACTCCTGCGTGATCCGCACGCCGACCCCGTTGGTACCTTCTATACACATAATCATGTTGTTTTCTTTATAATAAAGGTGTAGAATTAATAATAACACCAAAGATAAGATGGTAAATAATGTTAAACGTTCCGATCAAATTCTTTTGTATATTTCATAACAGTAGTTATAATAATGGTTAAAAGAACCAGCAAGCTTACCTAAAAGCTAGAAATACAAAAATAATTGCTTTAAAGTTTGAAATCAGCTGTCAATGGAAATATTGGAGCAAACAACTATTTTATCTGTTATTTTATTCAATTGGTTGCTATGGTAATAAATGTAAATACCATAAATGTAAATGGTTTATGAGTCTTGGCCTAACCTAAGAATTTTTTCCTACTAAATTTACAAATATTGAAATAAAAGAAATTTTTTATCGAAATGAATTCTAGCTTATGTTACTCAGTGATACTGTAGCTTTTTATTAGTAAAACTATTTCTTCAATCGGTTCCACAGTTCCAGAGATTACCCCCTACATAAAAACAAACAAAAAACAAACTTTACCTCTTTATAATATTAGCATAGATGATAGTAAGTAAATCTTAAAACGTACGGCAAATTTACTTTCAGTAATTTTGAAAATATAATACAAATTTAATAAATAAATGTTAAACTTGATCTACATCTTTTTAAAATGTGTTATATATATGCATACCATATACATTAAAAACGTCAAAAACAACATTTTAGACATTTTGGCCGCCATTTTGAAATGTGAGATAAGGAAAACATGTCAACTTATGATGTTTACAAATAGCTTAAAATTATTGACTTTTTTGAAATTGTTCCATACACTTTATTTAAAACCAAAACTGCCTAAATTAATTATTTGATACCGATTTGGAGCTAAATTTCCAAACAATTTACTGCCTGTTAAATAACAACAACAGCAACTCTTAAAACAAGTAAAGTGTTTTCGCCATTTTGAAACTGAAATATTCCAGATAAAACAAATTAATTTAAAACTTATTGAAATTTAAAAAAGCTACTTTAGATAATTTTATATTTAAAAATTCAAATTGAAAAGTAACACATTTAAAATCAATTTTCAAATTTTAAATAAGAACAATCAATGTGTTACCATAATATATTGTTTACAAATACCTTTAAGTCGTGCGCTGTAACCTTTGTTTCAAAATATTTAATTTAAACCCAAATACGTTCTAGAAAAACGTTTCCAAAAAACTATCATCTATTAAATAATTACGAACTATATCGGATTCTACAAATTTTAGAATTTAGATTTCAGCTGTTTGAAACAACAAGAAACTTCAATAAATAACAGTAAAAATGTATGCAGAACCTTTTAAATGTTTTTAGCAATAACATGTAAACAAACACGATCAAAATCAATATTTTATAAACATTGGCTTCCATTTTGGAAAGAAAGCGTGATAACGTAATATTGTTTACAAATAGTTGAAATTAGGTGCCTATATTTAAATCCAAATGTAATAAGGAGTAACGAATTTCAATCATTTTCTGAAAGTTTTTCTCTCCACAATTTATGTTCATGTAAATTAATTATTGTTAAAATATTGATTTTCTTGCTATGTAATAATGGTTTTATAATTTAATAACATGCATTTTTCTGAACCAACTTAAATAGTTGTAAGTTTAGCCAAACCCATTTTTGGAAATATAAAAAAAATTATAGATTTTTATTAGCCTATGTTTTAGTAGCGTGTATTTTTTAACAGTAAATTCTACAATATACACATTATTTTGCACTGTTCACTAAACATATTTAACTCACCAAATCAATAAGCTGGGACAACCTGAGCCCAAGTTTCACCAAAACAGTATCTGTGTTATTGCTGACCGGCCGTATCAGTCTGTTATAGTTACTCAACAAATCGTCGTAGAGACGTTTAGCGTCCGGGTTTCCTTTAGCTAAACCTATCAACAAGGATAGTCCAAGGACGAAGGACGCGTTATGCCCTTTCATAACTGACACCACTGCAACACATCACTCGTCCGATACATCAACGTTACGTTTACCGACATTTTGTACACGGATAATCATCAAAAAGGACGGATAAATACATACATCCACGTGAGACAATATAGATGCCTGGGAGCCCCTAGTCGGGCTGCAACTCCCTTACTCAGCAGCCTGCAGTGTTGCCACGACAACGGGGTTAAATGTTCCAGTATAGAGAGAAATTTACCTTGGGAAGTGTACTGTGCGTTGTGAAAACATTTTGTTGGCGAATATTTCAGATAACGATTCCATTGTGTTGCTTCTCTAGTATACATTTAAATCTAGTAACTGTTGTGTATGACATACATGAACTGTTGTGTGAAAACCGTGCACACACTGACTGTGTTTATTGCAATGCAAAGGGCGGTGGGGGAAATACTGAAATTTAAAAATATTTTATTGGAACGTATTGGTCTATAAAAAGATTAAAAGCGCTATTTTGCGATTTAATCATTTATAACTAGTTTTTTTTTTTTTAAGGCGAAAAACCTAGCTAACTAATAAGAGTTGTTATTAATAATGCGTGTATCATATGTTGTATGCAACTATACTAATATTATAAAGAGGTAAAATTAGTTTGTTTGTTTGTATGAAGGGAGTAATCTCTGAAACTACTGAACCGATTGAAAAAAAGTTTTACTAATGGTTTTCTAAAAAGTTACACTATGCCGGAGTAACATAAGCTACAGTTCATTTTGATAAAAACGTTTTTTATTTTAATATTTGTAAATTTAGTCGGAAAAATCTCAGGTTAGGCCTAGACTGATGAACCAACACATGTATTTACATTAATTACCATAGCAAATAATAAAATAAAATAACAGATAAAACAGCTGTTTGCTCTATTATTTCCATAAGCTGCTGATTTCAAACTTTGAAGCAATTATTTGTATTTCTTACTTTTAGGTTAGATCAAAGTGTAGACCTGAGCCTTGCTGGTTCTTTTAACCATTATTATAACTGCTGTTATAAAATATACGAAATAATTTGATTTGAAAATTTTACATTATTTAAAATCTTAACTTTGGGGTTATTATTAATCCTACACCTTTAAAGAAAATTTAACTTGGTTATGTGTATAGAAGGTTCTAACGAGGTTGGGTGTGGAACACGCAGGGGTGTCCCCTAGTTTTGTAATAACTTAGGCTTTATATTATGCATTTTCGTTAAATATTTTTGTGTTTTTATATGAATTTTTTTATTCACGGAAAAACAAATACTTGATTTGACAGGACAAAATATATATATACTATTATTGGACCCTGCAATGCTTCGATATTACTTGATTTTAATGTATACAAACAAGAATAGATTAAATTATCAAACACAATATTATTTAGTGAATGTAATGAAATAAACGGTACCAGGAACTGGCACATTCTTTCTCGCAAACATATTTAAATTATTAAACAGATTCATTGTGACTTCATAATTAATTGTAGGTGGGGTAGGAGAGGTGATATTAAGTAGGAGATTTTAACTGATAAATATTATTATTATTAGCTAGAAAGAAAATTGTTCGATCGATTCCGAACAAATTTGAACAAAGCACGTCTAATAGGCCTGTACAGATGCACGAAAAAAGGTTTTGAAACATTTTGAAAAACAACCCCCTTTTTGACAAAAAAAACACAAAAAATCAGTTATTATTATTAGTTAAACAAGAATTTTTAGAAAGATACGGTTTTCTGCATATGATAGAGTACATTAAGGGCTACAAATAAGCCAAATTTGATCAAAATCGTTAGAGCCGTTTTTTTATAAAAAAATAATAACTGGTTTTTTTTGGGTTTTTTAGCCAAAAAGGGGGTTGTTTTCAAAAATTTCTAAATTTTTCAAAACCCTTTTTCGTGCATCTATGCGTTCCTATTTGACATGTTTGGTGCAAATTTGTTCGAAATCGATCCAATAGTCTTTGCTCTAGCTTTGTATACATACAGACATACAGATGTACATACATACAGATATATAGACAGAAATTTTGTAAAAACCACTTTTTTAGACTCAGGGGGTGCCAAAACGGATATTTCCACAAAAATCTCAACATCGATTTTTTGCGATCACTATACTTTCTCTAGTAGAGTGAGAAAGTAAAATTAGTTTTTAAGTTACTTGTTAAAATAAGATTTTTATGATCAGAACTGGCGGTCGCGTGATTATTAGGGTGTTTAATGATAATGCATTTTTTTTTATATGGGTAGCTATCCCACTTGAATTATTATTTAATTTTAAGGGTAGGTATTTCATCCCATTACTTTGACTTAAGTAATCGAATTGCAAACGGTTTTTTATATCACTTAAGAATAATATTACACAACTTTAGCTGTATATAGCTTGTAGGAAGTTATCGCAATTTATTTTTATTGTATAGGGAGGGGTGGGGTAGATACCCCATTTGAATCTCTTCAATTGTAGTGACCATATCTAAACAATAATGGTACTAATACGTGTAAATTCGTTGTGAAGTTAGTTGTGTAGTTTTAGAGCAAAATGAAAAAGGATGTGTGGAAATGACTATTTAATTTAGGTACAGTTATTCCATTTCATCCCTTTGACAAAAAGGTAATCGAATATTGTTTGAGTTTGTAAAGGAAAAAGAAAGACACATACATTTTTATATTTGTAGGTATAAAACAACCCACAAAATTACACACAAAGTTTTCTTTTTAGGAAATGTTATCCTTTATAATAAAATATAGTTTAGAATCACTAATTTTTCATTTATATATTTTTGAATACGTAAATTTAATTTGTTTCAAATTTTACCAAATTTAATAATTCTTCTTCCTAAAACTAATTTTCTCAAAAGTGAAAATGTTTTTATTATTTCTCTTAAATAACTATATTTTTTGTTACATTTTTTATTTATAATAAAAACATATTTTGGTATCTTTCCAAAAGCCCAACGTTTAACATTTCCATTTACCGAGTAGATTTTTTTCTATTTGTAACGGCACACGTTTTTTCTTCTCTTATTAGCTTTTAAAATTATTCTTTGAACCTTCTTTAATACCAGTCTCACGTAAGCAATGTTTGAGAGATTTGTTTGGGGATCTTACCACATCGACATTTTCATTACATGTAAAGGTGCTTCTCCGTCCAAACCTCTCCTTGTTCACATTTCTCACTGTTACATGTGCTTCAAACTTGTCACAAATCCTTGCAATTGGTACTGTTGTCTATGATTGTGTTCCAAATTCCATTTTCCAACGAATAAATTAACCTTCAATCTGTAGGGATTACTACTGCGCTTTTTTAGTTAGCGTTACGTTACGTGTCACGCTGCTAATATGTCTGTGCCCTATGAGCGAACTTGGCACTGTTAGGATTGGCTGTTCTGTTGGCTGTTGGTAGTACTTTCTCCCTCACCAACATTATTTTATCCTTAAATTTATAAGTAGTGCTTATGATTTATATAAGTGATAGCCGCGTTGTTACATGTTGAAGGTTGTTTGCCGAGATACAACAGTCCATCATCAGGGCTGAAGCGTACTCGTTGCTTGATTGAAATATTGTTTACTCACCCGAAGCAGAAAATACATTGATGAACTACCTTAGTAGCAAATCGCAATGAAAAAAAGTGTTTGATAGCATATAGGTAACTTATTATATTTGTATCACATTAACAATGAAATGTATGTTTAGTTTTTACTGCAAACTAATTATCCGGTTCTTGAAACTATTAAAAAAAATTGTTTATTGAATAACTGAACTCTAGCTAAATTTATCTACTAAATGAGAGAAATAATATCAATGAGCTACATTTTTAAATTAAGAGCTGATGGTTTTCAAACAGCAAATGTGTCCATTAATTAAACATATTATTTCAAAATGTGTACACATTATTTTCTTATACACTTTGTATGTAGGACTAATTAGTTTTCACAGCCTTTTACGTTCGGAATATCATGATGGTGTTTAGTTTTCATTACGAAAAAACCCCTGAACATTCTATTATCACTGAGCCTAAACTTTGGAGCAGTAATTGAACAGGTCCGGGGATGCAATTCGTTTTTACGGCCATGTCATATTAATTAACTTTTAGCGTAGTCCGATGACATTAAACTGTTAACCGCCCCGTTGCCAATACACCCTCGGGGTATGTAGGGGGAGGGGGGGTTATATTGCCAAAAACCTTGTTCTGCTGTCTACATTGTTTAAACTATATTTTGGAAAGGGGTTTAAAAGTTTCCAAAAAAAACTACTCGGTCTGTGATATCTGAATTCAAATTTAGTTTTGGGATTGTGTTTGTCGGATGTAGATTTGTTTCATACATATCTCATTGATTTTTTTCTTTTATCATTTGGAAAATCATTTGGTGATCATCACCCGGAAAGAAAATGAATAACGAATAATATATAGGGGTCCCGTAAGTAAGTTGAAAAACGTCGGAATACGTTTTGTATGGGTCAATATAGAAAAACACTAGTACACATTTTTCCAAACCAAAAAACCATTAGTCTTCCCAATCTCCTTCGTTTTGTTTTTTGTACAAAATATAATATTTTCAGAACGATTTACTCGATTGATTTGAAGTAAATGCCTAATTTAAAGAAACTAACCAATTTAACCCAATGATTTAACTGTCATGTTTGAAAAAGGCGTTATTAAGGGATAAAAAAGCTGTAATTTATGGTTCTTCAGGTGTCGCCAAAAATTATTTCAATAACCTCTATCCCTAACTTTTACCAAAAAACACATCCTCATTTGTTTAAAAATTACCACCCCCTCTCTGTTTCCAAATATCCAATTCCCGTTTATTTCCAAAAGCATTCCATTCTATTCTTAAAAATCCCATCCCCAAATATTCCCATAAAAAACCCTATCGACATAATGTATAATAAAAACTTCCAATTTCCATATATTTTTAAAACCCCATCCCTGAAAATTCCCAAAAGAAATCCCCATCTATTTCTAAATAACCGATACCCATCTATTTAAAACAAAACTTTCCATTATATTCCAAAAAACCCATCCCATTTATATAAAAAAAAAATTATTGCCATCTATTAAAAACACATCACCAGCTTTTCTAAAGAAAACCATCCTTATCTTTTGTATTTAAAGAAAAATCAAACAAAAATATTTCGAAATAACAGATCCCAACTATATTCCAAAAATCCCCTATCGCCATCTATTAAAACCCCTCCCCATATTTTTGTCTAAAAACTCATCCTTATCTATTGATAAAAAAAATATCTTGGCTATTTCAAAATAACCAATCTCCATCTATTTCCAAAAAACCCATTCCATTCTATTCCCAAAAAATCCCAATAGTCATCTATTGAAAACATCCCATCCCTATCTATTTCTAAAAACCTAACTCCGTCTATTCCCAAAAAAGCAACCCCACCTATTCTAAAAAAAAACCGATCCGTGTATTTCTAATACCACATCCTCATTTATTCAAAAAATCAAATCCTCATTTATTCCCAAAACCCGCATTATCAACTATTCCAAAAAAACCTCAGCAAAAGTACCCAAAATGCTAGGTTAATCGACATATTCCTGCCCAATTTGTAGATACGTTTATACATATAAAAGAAATGTAAATTAATAGTCCTAGGTTGGTTAATCTAGCATATTTGGGTACTAATGCTAAATACACTTTGCCCAAAAACATCAACGAGTTATTAAACTTGTCACAGTGTATTTTACTTATAACATAGATTACATTATTCCGTTCACAATTGTGTGAGTGGAGGGACGTGCGGGTTTTTCGTAATCTCTCAAATACAAAACAAAAATATAAAAAACTAGGGTTGGTTTTGGCGGAGAATGTACGTTCACTAAACATACACCAATACAATGAAGGCGATCGCGAAGATATGAAAAACTCCTCGTTTTGCAACAGCAGCAAATATTTCGCTGATTCTACCAATACTTTCTAGTCATATCGAAGCCATTCTATGGTTAAATCTATCATATACGTTTGGAAGAAATACACTTTGATTACTTATTACATCATACCTATTACAGTCAATTAGATATCTGAGACGGATTAAGAAATAGGCATATCCGCTCAATGAAATAATTTTTCAATTTAATTATAAAATCTACTAAGTCCTTCAGACACCAATATACAGAGCAAGTTAGGTTAACTTTTCATGTTCAAAGTTGTTTGAATCTCAGCAGCCAAATGAAACAAGCTGGCTAGAGAACAATGGAAAAAATATTTTAATAAAAAAGTTGTTTTTAAAGTATCAAAATATGTAGAATAATTATGGTAATAAAAAAGTCAAATCACAATTTGGAATTAAATAAAGAAATAAAAAGTTATTAGCAAAATAAAAGCGAGGAAAACAGTTAAAAGCCAGAATTTTTAAAATTTTTAAAATCTTTATAAGGGTATTGAGAGACCAGTAGAAAAATAGACAAATTACGAAAAAAGTTTTTGTTAAAATTAAATGGTAAATATAAAAATAATTAAATAAAAAGTAATTAAAAAAGGAAAATTGAATCAAAGTAGTTTAACGTACAGTTTTAGTAAAAAGTAGTAAATTAATTAAAATACATAAAGATTTTAACAAAATTAGTCACGTTTAAATAATATCAAAGAATAAATTTAAGAGTTATTAACGTTTTTAGGTAAAAAAGTAAAATGCCTATTTTCACCTATAAATAAAGGGTTAATAGAAAAAATGATAAGATATAAAAATAGAGATAATAATTAGTATAAAATGTCAAAACCTGTGAAAGATAGAAAAAAGGATTAATTTAAGGTAAAAGGGGTGTTAACATATTTAGACAAAAAGTGATGATACGAAAAGGACAATAACTAAACCAAAAATTAACCAATTCAAAAACGGTAAAAGACTAGTTTAGTGGAAAGACGTAAACAATACAGGATGACCATAAAAAATATAAAAAACTTTATAATTTGGAAAAACCGCGAGTCAAGAAAAACGCGATCGCAAAAAAGGTGTGGAACGGGAACGCGACGTCGTACAACTACGAATCGAGTTTATGCGTAGCCAGTAAACCAAGCTGAACAAAATGACATCATCCAGAACCCGATCCGATCACGGGAAGCCGAGTTACAGGAATTTGGGAATAAATGGTCACAAATCTCGCAAACCATAAGGAACAGGCAAAAGTTGATTATTTTTCTTGAAGAGAATTGTCGGTCGACCAAAGGTAAAGACACGCCCATTCTACAGTCTAGCCAATATAATTGCCAATGTACAAAATCAATTAATTTTGAAAACAATGCCAAAAATATAATTTTTACATATATTCGAGTAGAGAAAACAACCAGGATTATCGGAAAAATAAGGAAAAAATTCTAAAGTAATTACCGCCCGAGCGCCACACCAAAAACAAAAGGGAAATTGAGTAGAAGGGTTGGTAGGCCAATATAGGCCTTCGCCGGAGCTTGCCGAAAAACGCGGTTCGCCTCGTCAGTCTTCATAGAAACTCCGGGAAAGTCTCTACGCTTCTCGTTAGATCATCGTATCACAGCAGAGTATAAGTTTTTGCAGGAGTTAACCGTAAAACGCGGGTCACTTCAACAGTCGAAATAGAAACTCCGGGAAAGTCTCCACGCTTCTCGTTAGATCATCGTATCACAGCAGAGCATAATAAATTCAAAGATTTTAATACTTCGTAAATCTAAATATTTAGTAAAGTATACAACAGAAAAAATATCAATCTAGTTCATAGCGTAGTAAAGTAAACGCTATATTTCGTCGAAAATACTATCGCCGAGAACTTCAAGGGAAGATCCAGGGTAACAGCGGCGAGGTCTGTTATCACGGGGCATCCGAACTCATAGGAGGAATCCAGACGAATTCACGGAAAGGCGACATCGAAGGACAAGATCCCGGACTTCCAGAACAGCGTTCCAGATCGGGATTTCTAGAACATCGCACCAATCCCGGACTCAGGATCTCCAAGAAGGAATACACCGTATACGAAACAAGGTAGTGTCGGAGACACCTTTATAATTTTTCATAGTTTACAGCATTGACGAGTAGGGTTTTACTTTTAAAATTTTTAATATTTAAATGTTGGGAAATAAAATTTATAAAAAATAAATTTAAACATATTCTATCTATCTTTCACAAAAAGGTTAATTTTTATTGATTTTGAAGTTAAATTGTGTAGAGAAAATTTCACAAAAATTTAGCTAAGAAAATTTGTTTTTGTATTTTAAGGATAAAGGATCCGATTGTTAAACTATATAAATAATATAAAATAAGAGTGATTAAAGTTTATATTTTATTTTCCAAACAAAAGAATCTTTTATTCCGAGTAAATTACCAAATCCAAATTTAATTTTAAGAAGTGCTAATATTAAGGAAGGATTGGCTGGATATAACGAAGATTACTGTTCTCCGAAAAGCACGACTCCGGGCAGAGTTTAGTCTCTAAAAAATTAAATAGCATAAATATTCCTTGGCAAAAAATAATTAAGGGTTTTATCGTAAGGTAAGAAACTAACGATAAATATCCTTGCAAAGACGAGCTACCCTCTTGACTTGACTGGTGGAGCTAGCCAGGAGCCAAAAAAGGTAATAAATTTAATTATTTTTAAACACTAATTAGTTGGATTGCGAAAATCGAGGTAGAACTGAGCTATAGAGGGGGTGGTAGATCGTTGTAAGAATACAATTTGAGTATAATGATATTTAAATACTGTCCAGTACTTTCTGGAAAAAGTGACGGTTGTATTTAAAATGTAAATAATTCGACCACGCAGCTGAACCGCTGACGTGAGTTGAGCAAATTAAAAAAATTAAGTTTATAGGCCTATGTTTTAGGGTTTAAAAAACAATTTGGGAAATAGGTCTATTCACGACGGTGCTGAATAGCTGCAAAATGGTTAGCACGCCAACCCCCGTATTAGGAGTATCTTCAATACACAATACATTGCGTGCTTCGCACGCCAAACTTGCGGTAGTATCCACTACATGGCTTTGAACCGGGTAGGCTACGTCTATGGTATTTTACGTTTTGATCGATTTTGGGTGAACCAAGCAAGCTATAAGGTAGCGTAAAAAAACAAAATGTGCAGAATAACATCCTAAATTTAAATTTGTAGAAAAAACTAAAAAACAAATTCATTCTAGTAGGAAAAATCGTAGACAACCAACATGTGTACCAAATTTGAACCAAATCGGACTTAAAATGCGGCCGTTAGAGTGCGAACACATATATACATCACTAGCTGGCCCGATCCGGCTTTCCACGGATGGACAAATCAAAGTTAAATGTATATTAACAAAAAATATATTATATCAATGAATATAAATTACACTATGTATTTCTTATGGGGATTTTTAGTAACTTTGACCCCTCCCCCCAAACCGCTCATAAAATTTAAAATTTTTTGAAACCCTTTCTTATCAGCATCTATGGCCCTAGAGGAAGCTACATACCAAATTTCATTCAATCCGTTCAGTAGTTTTAGATAAATTGTGATTTAGTAACTTTGACCCCTCCAAACCCCCTCTAAAATTTCTTGAAAACCTTTCTTAGTGAGCACCTACGGCCCTAGAGGAAGCTACATACCAAATTTCATTCTAATCCGTTCAATAGTTTTTGAGAAATCATGATCAGTGAGTCAGTGGATTTGGCTTATATATATATATATGATTTGTAATGACACCCCAAAACGTGTTCAGGGGACCATGATCGGTGCTCATTTGCTACTCTCGATCTTGGGTCTTACCATAAGGGCCACTGCAATAGCACATTTTTCCTATGGAAATTCGCTAATAAAACAACAGGTGATTGAGTCACGCCGACTCTCCAACACGACTTGAAACCGAGACTCGGCATCGTGCATCATTACTTGGAATAATTTCACGTAATAATGATACGCACAAAGAGAAATCCAACCCACCACTGAAACGACTTCTAAAGACAATATTAACCATCCTTATTAAACACAAAGCAGTGCCTAAAGCCTTGTGTTGAATTTCTTCCTTCTCGCAGTTTGCTCGTATTTAAAACAATAATTACAAAGTGCTTTGTTGTGTCTTTGTTTCCAGTTGTTATATTTGCCTGAAATACAGATAACTAAATCAATTCAAAGTACTCGTTGCTCTCTATTAATTTTAATGTATTGTTTGGATGTATAACATTTGATTGAAACACTAAACTGACATTTACTCCAATACATCGAAGCACTTCAGATGTCAGGTACTTTTGTCGGTGGTATTTCCCGAATGATTTAATTATTGAAAAATGTATTTTTAACTTTTAGGTTAGGCCAAAGGCATCCTGTTTTTTGTTTTGTTTTGTTTTTTGGGTATTATTAAAATAATCAGTTATTTACTCTAACTCATCTAAAGTGGCATGTAGACATTTTCTCAGTGGTATTTTCACTAACGAATAATTTAATTATTGAAACCTGTATTTTTAACTTTTAGGTCAAATTTACATTAGGTAAAATTAATGATTTTGTTGTAGGTTAGGCCAAAGGCATCCTGTGTGTTTTTTTTTAAGAGTATTATTAAAATAATCAGTTATTTACTCTAACTCATCTAAAGTGGCATGTAGGCATTTTCTCAGTGGTATTTTCACTAACGAATGATTTAATTACTGAAACTGTATTTTTAACTTTTAGGTAAAATTAAGGATTTTGTTGTAGGTTAGGTCAAAGGCTTGCTTTTTTTTAGTTATTTACTTCAACACATGTAGTTTATTTCTCAGTGACATTTCCATTAACTCTCCGTCAGGCTGTTGCATTTTTCTTTACTGGCAGGCACTTATTTCCTAATAGCACACATTATCATTGAAAAATCAGTTTAATGTAACCCATTGGAACAACGCATATATTATTATATGTTTTCTTCTTCAAAAGAGTACGGAGAACAAAATGCTATGCATTTGAAAGTTTTTTACGTTTTCCAAAATAGCTTTGCGTTACAAATGGAAAAAAGTAAAAGGCTTGGCCTTGGAAAAAATACAAAATGTAAGAAAAATCAGATCGTTATATGAAAGTGTACGTCCGTACGTACATACATACGCACGTAAATACATAAGTCCGTAGGTACGTGAGTAACAATATAGTAAAACAGCTGATTCATCCATCGTCTGTAATACTTTAACAACACCTATCAGTGGTATATTATACTTGGGGTTATGTTTACAACTTCAATCAATAATAAGTCTTGTCTTGTAAGTTTGATTTTATTTTAAGTATGAGTTATAATAAAAATTATTATACAAATTATATCTGCTATGATCCATATGATTAGTTTGAGTACAATTTCCTGACAGTGCTAGCTTAACCCATTTATTTGAGTTCGTCGACGCGTTTCGGAGTTCCTTCATTCTCGAGACCTACGTCGGTACTTTAATACGTTATAAGATTAGCTTTGAGCTTATAAAATGAATATAAATAGGCTATAACCTTTTATCATCAATGTATTAATTTATACTAATTTAAAGAAGACATACGTTTTCGTTTAGCTTCGGAAACATTCGTACATCTTCGTATATGTATAAACATATTTAATTATTAGTTTCTTCATTATAATATTAATTACTTCTAAACAATTTGATATATCAATATTAAATAAAAAGCAATTATAAGATAATAATATATATAAATAAGACATTTTGACAAACAAGCCTACAGTTTTATAAAATCATATCTAAATATCCTTAAAATTTTACACATTTACAGTGTTAAAAATCCCCTCAAAATAGTTAGGTAGGCCTATATTAGGTTTGTTGTTTTTTAAGTACCGTATTGTTTTTTTATATTATATATTTCTGATGTGTAGCTAATTAATCTACATTTGTGATTTATCACGTGAGCTTACTAGTGTTTTATTATAAATACAAAATTAATAAAAATTTAGATCTTTACAAAAAGTATTGAAACAAATTCTCTTAAATTTTTTGTTTAAAGAAGAAATAGTATATTTCGAAAAATTTTCAAAAATGTACTTTTACGTAAATCCAAATTTATAAAAAAATTTAAAATGCAAAATTTTTAAACTATATTTTATTATAAAGAATACATTTCCTACGAAAAAAAATTTGAGTGCAATTTTTCTGGTAGTTTTGTAAATATATTCTCTCTTCTAAAAAGTAAAATTGGTTTTTCCGTGAATAATCGCTTTAGACTATACCTCAGTGGCATTTCTGTTAGTGATTGATTGACTTTTTTTCATTGAAGTTTACACTAGGTAAAGTTTAAAGGTACAGACAATGTAACATTATCCAAATTAGTTTTGAGAATATTATTACACTAAACAGCAAATTTTACTCTAATACATCTAAACTGACATGTAGACTATTTCTCAGTTGCATTTTCGGAAACGAATTATTTAATTATTGAAATTTGTATTTCACAATATCCTACATGGTTTGAAAATGAAATTTTGAAGCAAAATTGAGTCTAAAAATAAAGTGATGAGGGAGGAAATGGGTTTGCAATTGAATTCAATATCAATATACTTATAACTTGATATTTTAAGCTTAAAACTTGGCTCACTTCTAATTTAAAAATAAAATCTCACCTCAACAATTTATGAAGTTTCTTGCCGTCATGTTTTGCAGCCTGTGCAAGCTAAGCTGAACTTAACAGCTGTAAATCATATGTTTTAGTCAAACTTCAGCAAGAACTTCATTAACAAACCTAGGATAGATTGCGGTGGGTTATTGTGGGGGCGGTTAATTAAGGGTGTTTCTTCGGCTTACCTCAGACAACAATGATTCAGTTAAACAGAAGAGATAAAGGCGATGGTTGTCTAATTCTACTCGCACTAAATTATTTAGTTTTGAAGCAGTTACTCAGTTAGGTGTATGTTTTATGGTTCGAAGAGTTTACACAAATTTAGAACTCGTTAGCTAGGAAAAATGAAAAAGAAACTATTCCTCAATGACAGTTTCGGAACGTAGACTAATATTAAATGACCTTATTTACACTTTTCTGAACTATGTTCTGTCGTTTAGGGCCCCATAGCTTTCGCAGCCCCTTGAGAGTCCCCGCCAGATGCCTGTTTGAGAGTTATCTTGGACGGAAATAAAGTGTAATGTAATGAACGATTGATATTGATAACAGCTTCTTCTTTGTACGTTTGCTTATTTAATTTTTACCTTAAAGCTCGGCAGACCCAGCCACCATCTTGAAATTCAACTCCCATGATTGCAATGTTGAATGCGTAACAAGATTACTTGAGTAATAATGATCAGAAAGCTATTCTGAATGTGCCCTTTTAAAGTGAGGACAGTCTACTCGAGTTTTAGCCTGCACTCTGGTGGCTATCACATCAACTATGGATACAAGAAGAATAAAATATCCGTTAATTTTGAATGTGTGAGTCATAACTGTGTTTAGTAACACGAACTCACATACCACGCATGCGCATTTGAATACAGTACGTGTAACCCTCTAGTTTCCGCCTTTGTGAAGCTGCCCTATATTTGCTAGCGGAAGAATGACATGCACCCAAACTCAATGCTAGTAGTGTCTACTCTGCCTTTTAGTAGAGAGCTGTGGTCAACTCTGAAATAATTGTTCACTCCTGCCGGGCCTTAATGTAAAATCGTTATTTCGTTAGTCAAGTTCGGTACTTTGAAGTCGTTCTAAGTAGGTTTGTATCAAAGAACGCAGGAAAGTAAATTTGTAATACTCTACAAATTTCTGTTATTGTAAAATTTGACGACTGTTGTTTTTACAATTGTTCTGAACTGACTGAATGGCTGAAATGTTTTGTAAATATATATTTTTTCCTCTATATTTTAAGTATTACAGTACCTGGACGACCGAGCATCGCTCAGTACTTTTTTTTTAGGAAAATGTATGCAAATACGAATCACATACTGAATTCGGTTATGTATCTTAGAAATAACAAATAATAATTATAATCATTATATAATTTATACTACCTTTATAGAAATAAAGAATGCAGAAACTGGAGAAAATGGTTTTAGAACGGTTAATAACAGCACAAAAATAATGTTTTAGTTACGTTTGGTGTTGAAATCAGCTTATAATGGAAATAGTATAGGAAACAGCTGATTATTGTTATTATACCCAACTCCCCCCCCCCCGAAATTTAGCATTAAAAATTAATACTAGGTTTAAAAAGTGCAAATTAAATTATAAAATAGACAACACAACAGAGGATCCAGCAACATATTTTACATCATTGTGCATTGCATGTATACTGATTTTTAGATTTGCTTGATTAAACTACAACTTACAATACACATGGATGCAGTAGGTTACATCCTTACCCCTTTGTGAGCTTGATTTGATATATTAAATAAGAAAACTATGAAGGTTCAACAAAATACAAAACAAAAATCATTCATCATCCTTACATCCTATAATATTTTACATGGGTAACTATATCAAATTTAAAAAAAAGCATGGAAATTGGTGTTTAACACGTTCACTGCAACGCATATTTCGTATTTCCCATGCTAGGAGCTGACCTTTTGTTTTTTATATTTATGGCCTAAATGATAGAAATTACTTTATTTTTTATTTTTGAACCTTTCTACATAATAATCACTAATATTTTAAAGCGGACGCACATGTGCGTCCATAGCATATAAGCTTGAAATTAGCGCAATGTTCTGTGTATTGAAAATACTCTTAATACGGGGGTTGGCGTGCAAAGCACGCAATGCACTGTGTATTGAAAATACTCCCAATATAGGGATTTTCGTGCGAAGCAAGCAATGCATTGTGTGTTGAAAATACTCCTAATACGAGGGTTGGCGTGCGAAGCAAGCAACACATTGTGTAAATAATCTTATTATGGGAGTTGGCATGCAATACACTGTGCTACAGTGTCAAGCCCACATGTGCTTCCTTATGTTAAATGAGTTTAAATTCAAATTCCTGATCCCGACCTTACCCCTTCACCCCCGAAAAGTTTTCCTGGCTACGCCTTGCTCTTCATTGGAGTGTTTTAGAAATGGAAGGCAAACTGAAGGTTGCTTTGCGAGGTCGGAAGGAACAGTATTGCTTATCTTGCTTCAGGCCTGCAAAGTTTTTTATCCGGTACTGACTATATTGACTATATGTATCAATTAGATGGTCCATCAAGTTTTTGGATATTTATTTTGAGTGATGTATAACCTAGGCGTTGACGACATGGGGTTTCATCAGAATTTATTGTTGACAGCTGATTATATGGTCAATAAGGTAACATGTGATTTTTAAATTACTAGTATTATTGTATACTCCCATGTCAATAAAACTAACGCAGGAACCGTTTTACGTTTATAAATAATTTTCTGACTAAGTTTTGATACATTTTTTAATAGGTGTGGAAAACGTAAACGTAAAAGAGTGAAAAACTTATAAATAAATAAATATGAATGAGGAATAAATCAAATGAATGCAGGTTTCAAACACCAAACAAAGTGTATAAAACTAATTCTCGTTGTTAATGACGCGTCAACAAAAAAGTTTGATTAACAATGCAGTAAAACAAACTGTATATAAACCTCTCACCAACAGATAGCCGTAAACTTTATTAAGTTAACCGGAGTTTATTATACCCACAACTTAACGGAGCGGTTAAAGTGTTGCACGAATTGCTGTTAAATAAATTGTTTTAATTACTGAAAGCGCCGGAGGGTTAGCGAGATACGGGTAATATAATTAGCCTGTAAATTGCTAGATTAATTAATTGCGATGGATGATTACTGTTAGACGCAGTATGTTGTTATTTACGACTTTAAGCTGTAAAACCTCTGACGTCGTAGACATGCTTCTGAAAATGAAAAATGCTGTTACGTCATTCTCTTACAATAAACGTGAAAACTGTACTTGAGGTGTATTTTATTTTTGATTTTAAAATATATTGTATTGTTCATTGTTTGAAGTGTTTTATGAACACGTACATTATTTAATGAGGCAAAAATAGCAATGGATACCTAGTAAATAGTAATTATCTATGTCTGGTTCGAAATACAAAAATATTTCTATTCCAAAACTCTTGTTATAACTCATGTACGCTACTTATGTTTTTTAATCATTTAAAACACAAATTTGGCAAAAAATAAGTTTTGTAAACTTCTTCGGAGTTATTATATTAACAACTAGGGGCACTGCCCCTGATCGATTGGCTCGCCAACCCCTTCGGCGACATATGGTGATGTCAATGCAAACTACAAAATCAATAATTTTGTTCAAAATTTTTACATTTTTTCAAAGTTTTTATTGCAATTTTTTGGAAATGATGATTGATTAGGACAGAGGCACTTGGATCTGAGTTGGGTAGGGCAGGAGGAATTTACATGAGTTTTAAGTTCCGGAATAAAAAGCCTAAAATATTCTCTGAAAAGTCCTCTACTTGTTAGTGAAAGTTTCGTTAAAATTGGTTCAACCTTTCCGGTGATTAGCCCGGCCAAACGACAGACAGGCAAACAATTTTTAAATGTGTGTTCGAGTTTTTGTAATGTGTGAATATCCATACCGATGGTGTCTAGCAAGAAGGGCCTAACCTACAAAATTTGTACATTCCTGGCTTTTCTTATCAGCACCATCTAGGAGTAGTTATAAAAGATAGTTTATCAGCTCCATCTAGGAGTGGTTGTAGGAAGTTTTCTTGGTTGTTCTTAAGTTTGAATCTGTATAATTTGTATTTGTGAGATGTTTATTTTGTTGGTTTTATTTTTAAAAAAATTTACTTTTTTGAAAACTTATTTTTTGAAATCACAGACAAAGACTTCTATTTCATTTATATGGATAGATGAAATTTTTATTTATTTAAGTGAAAACATAAAGGTGTAGGTCTACATAAATAAAAAAAGTTTATTGTTTTAGGAATTGTTATTTACATTTTCACCCCTTAGCAGTACGCTATAAAATTCAAACATGATTTACATAGAATACAGTATATGTATTGTAAGAAATAAATGTACCAACTTCCAGCTATCTAGCTTAATTAGAAGTATAATAATTAACTTGTATTGTTTTAGGGGTTGTTACATATTCTCCCTTAGCAGTACCTAAATAAATACAAATATGGTTTACTTTTTATATATATCTTGTAAGAAATAAATGTGCAAATTTCCAGCTCTCTAGTCGCAATGGAAGTATAATAATACATATTTGTTGTTTTAGGAGTTGTTTCAACCCTTAAATCTAAATGAATTCTAGCCTAAGTCTCATTCTAGGTGATGATATATATGTGTGCCAAATTTCATTCAAATCCATCCAGTAGTTTTTACGTGATTGAGTAACACACCCACACACAGACAGAAACTATTCGATTTTTATATAATAATATAGACTATAAAGGTTCAATGCCAAGACACATTACAAATGCACAGGGAAATAAGTTTGAAATGATTTCGCTGAACTGTTTTCTACCACTGAGTTAAATATTCTTGTTTTTATAAAATTACTACAACGGATACAACTAGTAGAGCAATGTAGTACAGACTCCAAGACCAGTATTGTGTGACCTGAATTCACAAAATCTTGACGATAAAGTCAAAGCAAATCAAACTTGGCCAACAGCGAGGAACTGGAATAGAAGTACAAACTTAATTATCTTGGTTCAATCACAGAGATGAGCAAGGGATGCCCTCATTCATGTGGCAGTATAGTTTAGTATCCGCACATGTATATGTATAAGGGGAAGTTCGTAACACGAAGACCTTCCTATAATGTTTTATCAAATGTACAACCCTTAAGTTAAACCCTTTATTATTTAAGATAAACGGGTTCTTATTTCGTTTTACCGTAAATGGTCATGAAGCGTTAAGGTTCTCGCGCACCTCAATTAGTTCAAATTCCAAAAGAAAAATGTATAATTTCAATGCACTGTAGATGCAAGGGGGAGCTTAGCGTGTCAATTGGAAACACATGAGCACCGGGTCGGGCCTGGTTATTAGCGAATTTCCATAGGAAAAATGAGCTATTACAGTGGTCCTTATGGTAAGACCCAAGGTCGGGAGTTGAAAATGAGCACCGATCATGGTCCCAGAACATGTTTTTGGGTGTCATTAAAAATCATATATATATATATATATATATATATGTATATGTACATATACACATCACCCCTTGCGTATATGTAGGGCCTTCTATACCTTGCGTAAAACAGCAAAAATATGCACTTCGTACTACTGTTTTTCGGACGCCGTTTTTCAACCTAAAAAGTTGTGAAACATCATAAATTGTTCTTAAAGGCTTTGTTCTTTTGTTTTATATCTCATAATTGAAAGAAATCGTCGGCAACTCCTTTTAATCAACAGTTTAAATGAGTAAAAATCGATTATTTTAACGCTGTTTTTGGGAGTTTTAAGCAATAATTTACATATTTTAAGCTAACACGTAAAAAATATAAAGCCTTCTTTCTTTATAACTTAAAGTAGTTTCCCAGATTATTAATTTATAAATAGAATCCGAAACACGGTATTACGAATGCATGTTTCAACGATTTTGCGGCTTGAGTCAGGCCTTTTGCATTGAAATCATACTGTACACTCGGGAGTTTTCTTCAAGGTAAAGAAGAGCCTTAAGTCCGATTTGGTTAAAATTTGGTACACATGTTGGTTGTCTACGCCGCTCGGACAAGTTCGTTAGCCGAAAAAATCCAACAATCGGAAACACGTTTTTTGACCGGAAGTAACTATTTTTTGAGATTTCTACGTTAATGAATTTGTTTTTGAGTTTTTTCTTCAAATATAAATGTAGGATGTTATTCTGCACGTTTTTTTTTTACCTTATAGCTCGCTTGGCCCCCAAAATCAAAACGTAAAATATGATAGAAGTATCCGGTTCAAAGCAATGTTTTGGATTCTACCGTGGGGTTGGCGTGCGAAGCACACAATGCTTTGTGTGTTGAAGATACTCTCATGCACTTCAATGGATGGCGTGCGAACTATTTTGCAGCTATTCAGCACCGTCGTGAATAGACCTATTTCCCAAATTGTTGGTTGAAACCCAAAAAAATAGGCCTATAAACTTAATTTTGGAAATTTGCTCAACTCACGTCAGCGGTTTAGCTCCGTGGTCGAATTATTCTATTTTTACAATTTTTGTTCGGACCTTTGTCATCTATATGTACAAGCGACTTTGTCCTGACTGACATGGAACCAACGTAGAGCAAAAACTACTAAAGATAAACACACAAAAATATAAAGGTACATTCTTATGGGATCATGGACGCACACTAAGAAAGAACTTTAAAAAAATTTTGAATTTAAAGCTTAAATATAGAGAATATTTTACGGTTCACTCCTAGTCTTGTAACATATAAAACAGCTGATTCGGATCAAGTGCTTAGCAACACATGTTTGTTGAATGCATTAAATTCATTACCATAGCAACCAATTTAGCAAATTTGGAATCAGTTTATTACTATTCACAACCAAAATATTTTTCAGGTTCGATTAGCAAAATAAAAGCAAGCACAAAGAAAACTCTACAACATATGCTTACAAACAACAAATTCAATCCAAACATCTGTTCCTATATATCAATAAATAAAATAGCAGATTTGGATAAAAAAAAAACAACATAATTTTACGTCCGTACTTATTTGTGGTAGCCTAACTGGGTTGTTTATAAATGTATAATGTAACTGGGTTGTTTACCTTTACGATCTGTCGTACAATCCTGGATTTTCTTGTCGTTTTTAAATGACGGCCATTTCGACTATTTTATTCAGTCATTCAGTCATGTATGTATAAGTGTTTTAAATGTTTTTATTTGTGACAAAGTTCCCAGTGTGCGAACAGCTGGAATTTGAAAATGACAGAATAAAATAGTCGATACGGTCGTCATTTTAAAACGACAAGACAAACCAGGATTGTACTACAGATCGTAAAGGTAAATATATATAATTTATATAATATATATATATAATATATATATAATTTTACGTTTGACCTTTACTGAATCAAAACATGTTTATTGAAAGCATTTACTGTACTTTTGCAACAAACTTAATTATTCTTCACAACTAATAGTTTTTTAGATCAGGTAAAAGCAAACAAAAGGTTTACTTGTATTATAAATCAAACTTCTGGTGTTTCATATTATATTGTTTCCTTTAGTTGGCAATATCATAATTTCTTTGAAACGTTAATTTGGGATTATTTAAATAGGAATTTAAGTTCAATGCATACTGTAATTCTGATTATTGGGAATCTATTTCTATCTCTGGCTTACTTACATTACGTGTAGATCACCGCTACCCTTACTCTACATAGTTCCACGTGTCACATTTACGTGAAAATATTATTGTATAAAATAATATGTTTGCGATGATTTCGCCATGATTCACCAAGGGGTTGGGTTTGAAGCGAGCTGTAGGGGGTACTTAGTTTGTGTATAAAGGCAAATGATACATGAAGTTTTGAGAATATAAAGCAACCATAGTTATCAAGTAAAAGACTAAAACTAACACCTCATATCCAGAGTGTTGGTAAAGTCCCTTTATCCCCATCATTATTTTTTTTTCTTAAAATAAGTTATAAAATATTATAGTATATGTCAATCTCATTTTGCATAACAGGACCAATTGTTTGACATATCCAAACCTCTATGATTTTTGTAGGCTTGGGGGGAGGAAGGGGTTAAACATTTCAAATGTCGGTCATGCAATACACTATTGAAAATCTTGTTAAAATGAAATCAAAATGGCGAAAACTAGAGCTTAGTAACTTGCTCAGTTTCAAAGTAATGGGTAATCATAGTTCTGGAAAGTGATAGGCCTATTTTTATGATAACATCAAAGTAGGTTATTAATTGTTAATATTAGGAATAAGTTATTGTTGGGGTTAAATGTGACAAATTTTACAAAAAGAAACAAACTGTAAATAAATGTGGTACGGTACCACTAATTTATCCGAGTTTAAATGTGTACTTGAAAAACGATGGCAAAATAATGTTCCAATAAATGGAACCGGGCATACAAACAACTCTTGACCTTTTTCCCAGAACGTTGATTGCCCATTACATTGAAACGAAGCAAGACATTAAGCTCTGTTTGTGCCACTCTGTTTCTCTGTTACTCAGTTTTACAATGATGTTTTACAAGGCCTAGTTTTAATTTGAAATGGTAAACCCCTTCCCCTCCAAGCCCCCAAAAATCATGTAGAGTCTGATATGTCAAAAAATGTATCCTTTTATATAACACAAGATATATTCTTAGTTTGAAGTTATCATTTATTAATTATGGATGTTTAATTTTATTATTAGTAATTCGGACATTTTCATCATTTGCATGTTAAAATCAATGCACTACGTTTCGGGAATATGAATCAACTTCCGTTATTAAGTATATAAAAACTAAAGGAACATAAACCTAAGGATCTAACCCAAAAGAAAAAAATTGTAAAATTAAAAATATACCACTAACCTTAAACATCTCAGAACTGAAAATTGAGAAGTCAAAATACACAATATGACAAACACAAACACACGCCTGACGACAAAACGTGTTGATTGACCGGAGTCAGAACAACAACTGGCCACTGTTCATTAAGTTTAGTTTCATAGCCCTCGGCCAAGCACTCAGAAAATATAAGCAGAAGAAGAGAAGCTTTCTGTTGGTGAGGAAAAAGTATCTGTAGTTGATAAAACCTATCTGTTTTTATTGAAAAGTATCTGCAAATAAACATAAAATATATTATGCAGTTGAAAAGCTGTCTGTAGCTCAAGAGAAATTATCTGCAATTGATAAGAACTATTTGGAGATGAAAAGAAGCTATTTGTAGGAGAATATAAATGATCTGTACTTGATGAAAAAACTATCTGCAGATGAATAGAAATAATCTGTAGTTGATGAAACACAATCAGCAGTTTTTGAAAAGTATCTGCAAATGAAGATAAAATACCTGTAGTTGACGAAGTGAAACTATCTGTTGGGGAAGGAAAACAATTTGAATTAGGCGTTGAACCATTCGTAGAAGCTAAAACATGGCGTTGATTCGTTTAGTGTGATGCCAAAAAGGGCGGGTTGCAACTGTTGGTTTAGGAACAGTGATTCCTGGTATTACTCTTTGTAAGACAATCTGTACACGTGTGGGTTAACTGTCACTTTAGTTTGAAGTGAGAGATTGAGATTCTGTTCTCCAGGGACTAACAAAGTAATTCTATTTTGAAAGTAAGGAAGTTATGCACGAGATGGATTGCACCGCTGAGATTAGCTTCTAGTGTCACGACTTTATAGTTGTAAGTGAACCTGGTTTAATAACAACATTGTAGTGCCGCAAACTTAGATTAGCTTTTACGCTGCAGGAAATTGTCCCTGTCGAGGTAACATGTAAAGGGAAGCTGAAGGGATAAATGTGAGAATAAACTCGCATTGAAAGGTTTAATATAGCACTTTGCAGGGTGTTTCAGAACCTTATGGTACCTTGGTACAAAATAAGTAAAAACGTTCATGTGAACGTGTGTGCTTTAATTTCTATCTTAGAACTATGCAGTGATTTTGACAATAATCATGTATTTTCTACGGTAAATGATGTTTAGCGAAAGTCCTGTGAAATATTAATGAGTATAACGTATTTTGTTAAGACATTTAAAGAAACTAAATTACAAGCTAAACAAATTAAATTAAGACAGTGATTTGAATACATGACCTATAACATACCGTACTAAATGAGCTAACATGACCAAAACAGATATTGCTGGACGTTATCTCTCTTTACTGCATTCTTGAAAACCAATAGGCTAACTACATTTTATCAAACGGGATTGAAACCAACCCTAATTCTATTTGCAGCAAACGTTCGTGTTATTTAATGCTAGCCTGTCTTCGGTTTTATACAATCTAAACATTAAACAGCAGGCGTATTAATAAAAAAGTGATCTGCTGTTTGAATATAAATTAAACATGTGTTACTTATAACTGAAACAGCTGATTGCCTTTATACTTTCTATTCGTTATTTTCCGGCATCATCTTAAAGTATTTTTATGACTTTTATCCAGAAGTATCTTTCTCTCGCATTAAATACTATTTAATAAAATAGATTCACTATTTTTTAAATTCTTGTTAACATAGTTAGCAAGAGTTTTTGATTTTATTGGGAAGGTCATTATATTCCTAACAATATGCTGTGAAGAAGGTTTATACATGGAAAGGTTTCACTGAATGATTTAAAATGGATGAGCCGACCTTACAGTTTGTGTTACGTAGGTTTCTACAAAAAATCTAAATTACCATATTATTATTAATTAAAAAAGGTACAAAGCTACTGCTCAGTTTGAATAAGTACAGTATTTTCCAAAATAAACAGTAGTGAAATTAAAGCAGCTGGGATTAGATATCAGAACAGCTGATTACATTGTTGATTGTTGCCAGGCCACGTTGCTTAATGTTACTTTCTTGTTTGAGGTTAGTAACGCTGTAATAGTTCTTACCACTCCAGAGAAAAATTGTATCGTAAAGCATTGTTTTCGCTCATACTGAACATTTCGTTCCAGTGGTTCTAGTTTGTTGTGAAGTGCTGTAGAGTTTCCAGAACAATTTCACAAACACAAGCCAAGTAACGCCGTCATGATAAGTGTTTTGACGAAGCGTAAATGATGTGTACCTCACAAAAACTATCACTACAAAATGTAAACCACGGTAGACGTGAAAATGAACATCATTAGTAGGCCTACGTCTTTAAGAAGAATTATTAAAAATCCGGATGGATTCCCGTTTAGAATACAAACAGGTCAACATACAATCGTAAGAGACAAAATAGTTTATTGTGAATCAGTGTTAGCAATGGACTGGTGCAAACTCTCGTTCTACAAAATGTATAGTTATCACAACTAAACGGTTCCATCAACACTCGTTTTCTTGAATTTCAAAGTCCTGATGATGTCGCAGAGGTACCGCAACATAGTGATCGCGTAACAGTATGGTGCGATGTATCAGGGAAAGGCATACTGGGTCTGTATTTCGTTGAAGTTGATGACTGGGACTGTTACTGTAAACCAGGTACGTTGCAGAGAGAACATTATTCAAACTTTTGTAAGAGATCTGAAAAGGGTTTGTAGTGATTTCAATGTAGATTTGATTTCCCATTGGTTCCAGATAGATGAAGCCACCAGTCATAACTTGAACTTGTATAGTACGCCAACTAATCCAACTTTAATTTAGGTTAATCTTACCTTATTTATCGTGATTTCGGTCAACTCGACCATCATCAGGAAAATATAAATAATAATTCACAAACATAACAAATAAGTTTCACTCCATGTGGAGAACTGAAGCTACCATTGCTTTACTTAAAAGAAAGTTTGACAACTGTCTGATTTTGCGAAAAACAAACTTTCCACGCCCATCCCACTCCTGCGACCTTTCACCAACTGAGTTTATGCGTGGGGAATGATGAGGAAGAACATCTTCCGAAATAAACCGCTGACTACTGTTTCGTGAAGAACTGACTAGATACGTTAGACACATGCAACAACCCCTTTTCACGAACATGTTCGAAGAACTTCAGCAATGCTACGAGAGTTGCATCAATCTTAATGGAGAACAGGGCTTATAGAACATGAGTGTGTTGGAATTTAAAGTTTCAGCTTCCATTTATTTGGTATATTTCTCTAAAAATAAAACATTTATAATTATTACTTATTGCAATATTGTTGATTTTGTCGCATGCTGTACCAGCAACCACGACTGAAGCATATGCTTTAATAAAACTCGCGTTAACGTTAGTTTTGTGTTCTCACCTTCTCTAGTTAGTCAAATTAAATACTACGTTTTAAAAGAGTTAAAACCCTTCACTCTTGAAACCTTAGAATTACAACCTTAGAAGGTTATAATAAAAAAATATACTCCATAACCTGTCTCAAAAGTTTCACGTTTCTCTTTGAAAATTTTTCAATGTTAAATAAGGAAAAATATACCAAAGTTTGTCACAATATGCAATGCTTGGACAAGAATATAATAAATTCAGTGTTACCAAAGCTATAGAGAAACATTTCCTTCAAGTATAGAACACTCTTGCATTCCTTTAGTTGGAATGTGCAGACTTCTTGGTGGAATGTGCTAGAGATTCCTTTAATATTTCGCATATCTCTACCGTGCATGTATATCACAAAGTTCTTGTGTTAACGCGGCTAGAATAGTGCAACAACTGATAACATGGAGTGTTCTGAGCGGAGATAGTTTCAGGGTCAAAGTTAAATTGTTTAACATACTGTCTTATCAAACATTTTTACAATACGAAATTAAGTCCAGTCGTTTTGACACAACGAAAATAATGCATAATGACATAAAACTTAACAAGAAATATACAATAATAAATTTATTGTTACCTTTTATTGGTACGTCACTAATCCATTGTTGGTAAAAAGATTACCTAGGTTTCAGGCTGCGTGAGCCCATCATCCGATCAATAAGGTTATATTCGTTCCATTAGGATTTCGTTATGGTTTAAGAAGCACTGTTATTACATTTCACGAACATTACAAACACTTACACAAACACACATTATATACATTGACTATACAGTTAAAAGTTAGACACGTGAATAATTATTAGTTAGTACGCACTTGACGGCGAACGGTTCGCGACTGGCTAATTATTGTCAAATTGATTTCGTTATCTAACCTTGAGTCGCAGGTTCCTTTATTTGCATTTTGATTACGCTGTCATATAAGGTATTGGAGGAGTACGAAAGTTGTTCATTTAATATGTTTTTAGGTTCTTGTTTAAACGCTTTATAAATTTCGAACTCCTCCAAGGCACTCATGTAACGTCCCTTACTACATGTGTGTAAGATTTCCATATGGATGACATGCCCTATCTACCTCAAGCGTTTAGGTTTTATTCTTTTTAACACATCTGGCTCTCTATACAGGTCGTACAATTCATTATTAAACCTTTTTGTAAAAAATTAGTTTTCTTAAACTGCTCTGTATCTTTCTACTTATTTTCCTTTCAAAGGTAATTAGGCTAATATCAATTTTGTTTTATCAACACATATGTTTTGGTGCCATAGATTAGTATCGGTAGTATTAAAGTTTATTAAAGTTACTTTATGTGTTTTTGGACTGGTAAGACGTTTAGAATTTGTATAATTAAATATCTCTAAAACTGCAAACTTTCCTTGACTGACAAATCCATGAGAAGGAACACATTACCAGAGTTGCAATATTCTTTGGTCCTGGAACACTGAGGTGGACAATTAAACGCTACCACTTCTCCCATTTCAACCTTCAGTTGAAAGGAAAGAGTAGGAGAATCGTGTATACCCTCTGTCAAATACGTCATACACACACTACACGTATGCGCAGTATACGTAGCATTTTCTCTTCTAGCATGAAATGGCTTGATCGAGACGAGAATTGAAACAGTTCCACTTCTCCGACTCCAACCTGCATTTGAGAAGTAAGATAGGGAGACTCATTTCTACTCTTTCCGCCGTATACGTCATATACATTATTGTTTTCAATTCTTTTTGCTTACTTTGTTCTTTAACCCTCTAACTGCCAGACCATTCAAATTGAGTGGTCTCAACGCCCTGCCGGTAGTGAATTTTGTAGTCTGTGACAACTCAACCGGTATTGAATATTTCACCCACTAAAAATCATCCAATCGCAATAAATCAAAAACCTTTGGAAAGGAAATGATCTAAACTTTATCTTTGTATTTACAAGTTTTTTTTTTTATAAAACGTATATTTACATACGTAATCATAGTTGCAGTTTTTGAGTTTTCTAATAGCCAATGTCGCGCGAATTTTAATGTGCCGAAACTACCTTTAATTCCAGTTTCTATGTCTCTCCCTACAGCTCGCCCGGTATATTTTATGAGTTATATCTGTATACTGAAGGATTCATCACCCTTTTACCTATCTGAAACTGTCATCCAATCAAAAATCGGACAAATAGTTCGAAACTTGTGGAACGTTTTATAGACACTTGCAATTGGTCAGATTTCAACCAATAAAACAGCACATTTTGCGTTCGAGATATCTCTTATAATTCGAATTATTTAAATATACTTTTTTATATCTATTTATAGACCAAAGTTCAATCTTTCGTGTGGTATAAAGTGAACCATATTTGACTGGTTAGGTGATATTCAAACAGCAGTTTAAATTTCATATTTGCACATAATTCATACTACTTACCGCTTGAGTTTGCAAAACAAGGCTGTTTACATTGTCTTCAACGGTCATATTTTGAATTTCATTTGTCCGCACGACGTTTCATTTGTTTCATCTCACTTTTGTAATTCAATTGATTTTAAGTAAAACACTTTTATGATAATTTAATATACAAGTATACAGTTCAATTCGTAGATTTATTCTCTACACTTTGTTATAATGATATTTCATTTTTGGGCAAAGCATGTATTAGTAAAGTACGTTTCAACTAGGCCTAGTTGTGTTAGCAATCGTGTATTTGGGACATAAAAACTGGTGTTTTCAAAATAAGAAATATGAAATAGATAAATGATTTTTTACAGTTCTATTTAGAATTAAATTACAAAACATTTTTACACTTACGAAAAAATTACAAATCATATTTACTACTTCTTATGTAGGCCTAAAGTGAAACTTTTTCCTTTCGTTAATGAACATTTTTTGCTTCTTGAGCTAAAAAAACTTTTACAATTTTACATCAATAAATTTTTTAATTACATAATATATGGATTTTTTGAACCTTTCTCTACAAAAAAGGTACAGAACACATTTGGATTGGTATACAATTAATATATATTTGGCAAATTTTTTAAAATATGCTTGCACACGCACCGAAATGACTTGGTGTTGCAAAACATTAACATTGTGACAGTTGTACGGTAAAAAAAAAATAGGCCTACAAAGAATAAACTACATCTGGGTCCATGCGGTTAGGGATTTTCAACATGGTAAATGTACAGAGCCTATAATTTGAGCTATTTCCTAAAAAGTACATTTTAGGTAGAATATCATGGACTCCTACACCTATATAAATGTGCTCCAAGCCGATGCACCGGGCTGTACTTCCTAGTACCTAAGAAGTTCTACATCTAACACGCGAGAGTCTCACGTACTTTATTTATAACTCGGTTGTTCTTTGACTTAAAGAAAACTGTAAAATGTATATCGTTATATCTATTCAGGGGTGGCAAAAAGTCCCGGAACAACCCTATATCTTTTTCCAGATTCCACTTACACAATTGAAACTTTGCAAATTGTTTATGGGTATAAACAACTACTTTTTTAGAATATGGCTGATTTTTCACCTCCTCTGGGGGACGGCCCGTCAGGAGTCAGTGAAAAATCTTAAATGTAATCATTTATCAATTTAATCATCAATGGTTGTTATGCATATCATTTTAAAGGTCTTGATGAGACAAACACAACGACATAATAAAAATGAAAACTGGATGATCCTGAAAAAAGTTATGGCTGTTCAAAGTTTTGATATGCTGCATGTTAAATGAGCCTTATTCTAAGTTTAATTTATTTTTACATGTTCCATATGATATGCATAACAACCATTGATGATTACATTGATAAATGATTACATTTAAGATTTTTCACTGACTCCTGACGGGCCGTCCCCCAGAGGAGGTGAAAAATCAGCCATATTCTAAAAAAGTAGTTGTTTATACCCATAAACAATTTGCAAAGTTTCAATTGTGTAAGTGGAACCTGGAAAAAGATATTGGGTTGTTCCGGGACTTTTTGCCACCCCTGTATATATAAAAGCGAAATACCACTCACTCACTCCCTCACTCACTGACTCACTCATCACGATTTCTCAAAAACTACTGAACGGATTGGAATGAAATTTGGTATGTAGCTTCCTCTAGGGCCATAGGTGCTCACTAGGAAAGAGTATGAAAAATTTCGAAATTTTAGGAGGGGTTTGGGGGATCAAAGTTACTAAAATCATAATTTCAGGTCTTTTATTATTATGACAATAGTGTTTCTATTACTTAAGATCTATATATATAAAAGCCAAATACCACTCACTGACTGAACACTTAAAAAGAATACAGTTACGTTAAAAAGACTGAAAATACCAACCACCACGGGCAATGCCGTACGGGTCAGCTAGTAATATATATATAACATTTTCTAGTCGTTACATTTTTCGTGTACAATTTATGTGTAAATACGTCGACCTAGATTTGCGGTCACAGCATGCATAGTTAATTTAACCTAATTAAATTCGTTATAACTACTAATAATTTAATTAGATTGATTTAAAGTTTTCGCAACTGACGATTATTAACGAAATTAAGAATGCCATTTGCAATAAAACATATATTCGAATGTTTCGTTTAATTTTAGTAAACTGCACCGACTTGACATCGCTAGTTATCGCAGTGTTTAAACATGAGCACCGAGGATACGCTAATGAGCTCAGTAATGAGAATCAAACATTAGCTTGCGTACTCTACCTCTGCTGTAATGAGCTATTGTACACAACATCCAAGCATTACTCTGTCTATAGAAGTAGTGCTAATAGAGCAAACTTGTTCCAAGTGAATAGGGTGCATGGAATAGTTATTTGACAAACAAACGACGAAGGCAAATAGAGAAAAGTCGTAAATAGGCGTGTTTTATAAGAGGAGATGTAGTCCATATTTGTAACCTCAAGTTGCGATTACACTACGTAACAAATTATATAACTTCTTGTTTACCTTGTTATAAAGTGCAAACAGGTTATACATACAAGTCACATGTAACACTTTTTATACAGGGTGTCCCACGAAGAAACGGAGCAACTTTCAAAGCTTTTTCCGCTGGTAAAAGTAATTAAAAAAGTTCATACAAACTTCTGGAAACGCTTTTTACCTCCTGTCCGGCATTTCTTTACTAAATAATTTATTTATTCAAAACGGCTTGACCGATTGAGTTGAATTTGTGCACAGTACTCGCCAATGTAAAGACCTGGTTTGTCAAAAGTTATAAACTTTGTCCAATAATCTGTTTCAAAATGGTGGTCGTTTTAAGATTTTAAATGAGAATAACTCAAAAACCGAGAAGTGTACATTTTTGCAACCCGTTTAATTTCCTATCTAATGCTATAACTAACAAAACGATCGAACAAATGGTAACTGTAAAACAGCTTCCAACCTAATCAATTAGTATTGCAAATTAATTATTGCCTACGTTTTGTTCCTACGGACTTTTATGTTTTAGAGTTACTTAAATTTATGAGGTACCCAGAAAGAAACCGTTTCGATTAGGTTATTTTTGATTCATAATGATTCTTGATTATGTAATAATTGCCGTTTCTGTTATATGATGCTATACAGGACGATTCAGGAAGAAACGGTTTTGGAGCAATGGCAATTGAAAGAACAATAGTTAGTACAGATTTTTAAGCTTTCATGTCAGCTGATTGCAGGTACTGAAAATGTTTAGAAAATTTAAAATTCTCATTTACAAATAACATTTTTGTCGGAAATATTCCTTACTTGTCGTGTTATTTTTAAGGATTACAGTTTTAACTCTATAAATTTATTTAAAAAATTGTGTATCTTGGTAGTTGTACATAAAAAAAACTGTTTAGTTTTTAGCCGAAACTCCGGTTATCTTTTAAGTTAAAGAAATAATGAAACACCGTTATGTTTGTCATTCAAAAGGAAATATTCTGTTTCTTGAAGTTTTGTTTTTGTAAAGTTAGCAGTTTTAAAATTATTTTACAGTATCACTATCTTGGGATCTTGTTATAAATTATTTCTATTTTAATAGAATCATAAAAGTGGGAGCTTCGGTTAATCTACAAATAGCCTACTGTCTTGAATATATGAGTGAATTTTAAAGTGATATAGTTTTGTCTAAATGACTGTATTTAAAATAGTAGGGCTTAAAGTAGTTGGTTTAACTAGGCCTATATGTGATTAAAATGTATGACATTTTGTTTTGTTTCAAAAATTAATTTCTTGTCTCTGACTAAAATGATTCATTGTAAACTCTGTACCATGTTGAAAATATATATCGGAATATACCCAGTTAGATAGTTTGTTGTTTGTTGAAGAAAATTTTGTACCTGAATTTTTTAAAATATACATTTCAACGACTTCTAACCTCAAAACAAACATACATCAGTTCTATTAATAAACTTAATATTTTTATCAACTGTATACAATTTTTCTGCACATGTTTTTTGATGGGATCTTACAAGTAATATTATAATTTTCTAGATTGATCACAAGGAGGTTTTGATTGGTGTATTATTTGACTGGGATGACTTTAAAACCGCAGTGGCTGCACTAAATGAGTTCAAGTATGACTGAAATCACAAATGCGTAAGTAGGTTGTAATTTATTCTATATATTGTCTTAATTGTTTTACACTAGAAAGTGCAGTGTAATACTCAGTGTAACGAGCACTTTGATTTAGTTTGTAGTAGTAATAATAATAGTACTAGAATATACATGGTGATCAACTCAAGATGGCCACCATTGGGATCTCGGAAACTATAAAAGTTACTACAAACTTTGAATGAGGGACCTTCCCTACTTTTTCCTTTGCATTAAAAATAAAATATTAAAATGTCCAAAAACGCCGCCATTTTTCAACCGGCGGCCAACTTAATTTTTTTCAAATAGAAACCCCTATTTTTTATGTTGAATTTCGATTGGGGACACAAATTTAAGACATTTGTATTATTTATTATTTTTTCCTAAACCCAACCGTTTATGAGATACAGCGTCTCAAACATTTTCTATTTTATGTGATTTTTTAATTGGGCCACCATTGGGATCTCAGAAAGTATTAATTTTACAGCAAACTTTAAATGGGGAACCTTTCCTTGTTTTATGAGAATTTAAAAAAATATGTAGTTAAAATATTTCTAAATGGCCGCCATTTCCAATATTTGAAAACGTCAACTTTGAAGTTTCTAACGGAAACCGCTATTTTTTATATCGGATTTGGATTTTTCATGCAATTTTAAGACGTTTTTATTCTTGGTGTTTTTTTTATAAACTTAACCGTTTAACCGCTAGGAGCGCTGAAAGTTTCACACAGTACACAGTGGTTGCGTTAGCGATTTTTAACAGTAATTTAAGTACTTTTTTTCTATAAAATAAAGTATTTGTCAAATTGTAACAGCTTTTTAACATTCTATTGTAGGCCTACAAGATATTGCAGTTTGAGTTAAATTTTATTGTTTGCAAATAAATGGTAAAACATGCCTCTAATAATAATTGTTGAAGAGTTTCTGAACTTTGTTTGGACTATTTGAACGTTTGTTGTAACTTTTATAGTTTCCGAGATCCCAATGGTGGCCATCTTGAGATGATCACCCTGTATACAAGTGATTGGTTAAGTAAATCGTTTCAGACAAACTTAATTTAAAATGTTTAAAATTAATGTTTCTACTTTGAACAAAAGTAATTGAAATTGTTTGAGTATGTGAAATAAATAATTTAAGGCTGTATATACTAGAAGTTTACCTGTTAGAGACCAAAATGGGGCAGAATAAATTCCATGGTTTAGCTTCTGGTTAGTGTAATTAATATTATAATAAATTTTAGCTTAATTTGGTACGCCAGCTAATCCTTCCTTCTTTTCACTTCTCATTCACTACCGCGGTTTCGGGCATTCGCCCATCTTCAGGTGAACACTTAAACAATACAAAAACATTTAATAAAAACAAATATTTAACTCCGTGTGGAGATTGTCAAAATTTAAAAGTTCAAACATATTTCGCGATCGACGTAGTCGATACTGAAGCTGCTTCTGGTGACCCCGCCGTTGTCTTGTTTTCTTGCTAGACTTTATACCGTCTTTTCGGCATCCATGATGGTGTCACATATTATATTGGATTGAAAAGACAATTGGTCGTTTAGTAAATGCAGTGCTGTACATATTCTGGCTTTGTAGATTTCAAGTTCTTCTAATGTATTCATCACGCACCCTTTCTTACACACATGCGAAACGCTCTTGTCAATGTTGAAATCCGTGGTATGTATGTGCTTTGTCAACCAGATGTTCTGCGTAACTAGATTTTTTGGGATTCAAAAGCTTGGAAGGTAGATGCTTTTTAAATCTTTTTATGAATGGGCATCCGGTTTGGCATATGAAATAACAAGGACATTCGTTGCAGGTTATTTTATAAATTCCTGTTTTCTCTCTATCGTCTAGCCTGCTACAATCCTCCGTGTTTAAAATATTCCCAAGTTTGTTGGTGGTTTTGTATGCAACTATGATACTATTTTTTGCCATTAAATTTTTTAGCGTGTGGTTTAATATGTCCCCAAACTCACATGCAATGTATTTTTGTTTTTTTCTGTTGTTAATTTTGGTCGTTTATTTTTATATTTTTTGACCATTTCGTCTATCGTTCCCACATCATAGCTGTTAGTCACGGCTATGTATTTAATAGTTTGTAATTTGCCGTTGTAATCATCTGGAGACATGGGGACGGTTAAGAGTCGGTGAATAAAGCTAATTTAAGCAGCCCTTTTTTGTTCCTGTGGGCGATGGGATGTTGCGTATATCGTCAGGTCTGTAGTTGTCGGTTTTCTCTAAATCTTTTGAAAGAGATTCCTTTGTGTATTTTAGTGACGGTTAAGTCGAGGAAATTAAGACCGTCATTGGTTTCCGTTTCCAATGCGAATTGAAGGTTAGGGTGAATATTGTTCATGAAATTGTGCAAAAGTTGCAATTGCCTGGTAACACCGTTGGTATCATCGACGTATCTACGATGAAATATTATTTTGTCTTTGTGTTGGTTTGCAGCAGCAAGGAGGTATTCGTTTTCAATGTAATTTAAAAATATCTCTGATAAGATACTGGATAACGGGGATCCCATAGCGAGTCCGTCACTTAGGGTAAAATATTCGTAATTAAAGTAAAAATAATTTTGATGGAGCACTTTTTTGAGAAGGGAGATAAGCTGGTATGGCGTTCCTGGCTAGGGTTGAATATTTTATTAAATTATTGTGTAAGATTTCTATTGTTTCTTGGATGGGGATGTTCGTGTAAAGATTCACGATGTCAAATGACACCAGTTTAAGATTCATATTCAATTTTACATTTCAAATTATATCAATACGGCCCATACTATTTAAGCGATCGAAGTTGACAAAAACAAATTCCTTTAAATTTTGACGATCTCCACTCGGAGTTAAATATTTGCTTTTATTAAATGTTTTTGTATTGCTTTAGTGTTTACCTGAAAATGGGCGAATGTCCGAAACCGCGGTAGTGAATAAGAAGTGAGAAGGAAGGATTAGTTGGCGTAACAAATTAAGGTAAAATTAATTAGAATAATAAAAAAATTATTTTAAACAATGGTGAGCAATTTAAAAGATACTCACAGGTCCTTATCTTTCTTTTTATTGTATACAGATGATTCGGCAATGCTCGGAGATAATTTAAGGGGTGGACACAAGGGTCAAAATATAGAAAACTTTTCATTTAAACATATGTCCGGAAACGCTTCTTTTATCAGCTATCCGCCATTTTGTTTTTACTAAATAATGTATATCTCTAGAACGGCTTAACTGAATTGAGAAAATTTGCACGTTTATCATCAATGTAAAGACCTTGTTTGGAAAATAATAATAAACTCTTTACAATAATCCGTATCAAGATGGCGGCCATTTTACATTTTAAATGAGAATAACTTAAAATATGTAAATTTGTATAAAATACATCAAGACTAAATTATTGTAAAACTATCAAACAAATGGTAGCAGTAAAACAGCGACGGAGTTTAAAAAATAATATTACATAATTTTAGGTTTATAACTTATATGAAGTTAGTTTAATTTGTATTTAATTTGAAATATGAACCCCATTTCAACCCTTTAGATCATGATAAGAACTATCCTGTATTTTAAATTGGAATAAATCACACATTTTAAAAAAATATTATAAATATGGGTTGAGTAGTTTCGGAGTTCATCGCGGACAAACACCGTTACAATGGATTTTTATATACAGATATAGAATATTATAAGATAACTGTTTAGTATTTAAATATACAATTAGGTATACATCAAAATAAAGATAAAAATATTATATTTTTTTTTAGTTTCACTCAGATTGTCTGTTTAGTTTTCAATATAATTATGTTTAAACAAACGTAATGTTCATTGGTATGTTGAATGTCAAAGGTATGATATGATGAATCACTTTGTAACATCCGTGTTAATTCAGGATGTAACAAAGTGGCTGAAATAGAGTTTGTAATTTTAAATGTATAGGCCTAATTAGTATAAGATAATGTTTGGTATTTAAATATACAATGAAAATAAAAATACAAATGTGATATTTCAACATCTTTTAGTTTCATTCAGATTGTTTGTTTAGTTTTAAATGTAATTGTTGTACTCATAATATTGTAGTTTAAACTTATGACTATGTTTATGGTTATGCGTTATGCATGGTGTTAAATAAATAGTTTTTTTATTTTATTTTTTTAAAGTGAATATATGATTTGAAAAGTACTAAGCAATTCATAGATAAGATATATTTTATATAAACAATATTTTAAACAGCATATATCTCTAAGTATATATAGATATGTAACTGGTAACAACCAATGTTTGAATTGAATTATAATACTGTAAGCATTTTTCGTAAATTTTTGTTTGTGTTTGTTTTTAGTTTTCAATTTAATCTAAAAAAGATTTTGGTTTTGAAGAATGATAAACTGATAATAAATTTGCTGTGTAAAGTTGCTATGGTAATGAATGTAAACAAACATGACGTGTTGCTAAACTTTTTATACGAACACGCGCTATGGTAATTTTGTGCGCTATGGTCTTGAGTCCATACAAAAGAGGCTGTTTAGTTTTCCAAATTTGAAATTTTTTCGGGAAACTTTTCTTTCTATAAACAAATGTTTCTTTATATAAAAACCTAGTTCGGACTATTACGAACATTTTAAAACAAAAAATAGCCAAATTGGTCCAGCCGTTCTCAAGCGATGAGCTTACAAAGGAACAGCAATTAATTTTTATTATATAGATGACAGAATTTTAATTCGAGCAAATAGTTATATGTTTTTCCAGTTTTCGTACAAAAAAATTTCAAAGGCTCTTCACCATTTAACCCTTCGTTAATGGGTTCCTTATAACGAAGAAAGGTGGGATTTTTTCTGTAAATGAAGTTACATCTGTATATTTCTTGTCCAGTTTTATGGCATGCATTTTTCTCGTACGCCCCAATTACTTGATTTGACTCCTTCTCATAGTTGTGACAAAATAACTGGACACTTTATTTCATATTGTAAACATGTTTGATAAGACATGTTAATTTAAATTTAACCCTGAAACTATCTCAGCTAATAGGAGCTCAGAACTCTCCATGTTACTGCACTATTCTAACCGTGCTAACTCAAGGACTTTGTGATGTACATGGTAGAGGAATGCGAAATATTAAAGTAATTTCTAGCACATTCTACCAAGAAGTCTACACATTCCAACTAAAGGAATGCAAAAGTGTTCTATATTTGAGGGAAATGTTTGTGTATAATTTTGGTAACACTGAATCTATTATATTCTTGGCCAAGCATTGCATACTATGGGCCAAACATCTGATACATATTTTTTTATTTAATATTATAGACTCTTCAAATACAAACATTAAAGACAGGTTAAGGGCAAATGACTGTAATTCTAATATTTCACGGCTACAGTGTTTTTTAAAGTTTTTACTTTCTCTCTATACTATAGTATAGAGAAAGTATAGTGATCGCAAAAAAATAGATGCTGAGATTTTTTTGGAAATATCCGTTTTAGGACCCCCTGAGTTCAAAAAAGTGGTTTTTACAAAATGGCTGTCTGTATGTATACAAAGCTACAGAGAAAACTATTCGATCGATTTCGAACAAATTTGCACGAAACACGTCAATTAGGCCTGTATAATGCTCGAAAAAAGGGTTTGAAAATTTGTGAAAAGCAACCTCCTTTTGACCAACCCCCCCCCCTCAAAAATCAGTTATTATCTTTTTATAAAAAAACCGCTCTAACGATTTTGATAAAATTTGGCTAATTTGTAGCCCTTCGTGTACCCTACCATATGTACAAAACAGCATCTTTCTAAAAATTCTCGTTTAGCTAATAATAATAACTGGTTTTTGAGGGTTTTTTTGCCACAAATGGTGTTGTTTTTCAAAATGTTTCAAAACCTTTTTTCGTGCATCTATACAGGCCTAATTGAAGTGTTTGGTGCAAATTTGTTCGAAATCGATGGAATAATTTTCTCTCTAGCTAATAATAATATTTATTAGTTAATCTCCTACTTTAATATTTCCTCACCTACCCCTCCTACAGTTATGAAATCACAGTGAATCTGTTTAGTAATTTAAATATGTTTGTGAGAAAGTATGTGCCAGTTCCTGGTACCATTAAACGTGGCATTACATTAAGTAGAGAGTTCATAAACACAAAATTAACAAACTCAAGAAATAAAAGCTCAATTTTTTATATACAATGCTACAAAATTTGTGAGAGCAAAGCGAACATGGTATTGCATTGGTTTCCCATTGCCTACTATATAGCCTACATATTTATGGGCTGCGGAGGAGACCTCGCCCAGAGCAAAGTGCAATTCAACAGTGATATACATTGTATGATGTAAACTTCCACAATAAAGACAATCGACCAGTATTTCTCAGAAATAAAGAAATACTCCCGTAAAATTAATACTTTCTTATTTTCCTTCCTCTGGAGCAGATCGAATTCTCGGTACATAAACTCATTTCACGACTTGCCTTCACGGGTATAATTTCCTCCGCCAGGTCTTAATTTCCTTCGTAAACCAGTCTTTATATAGTAACCATGCCAACGCAACACGATCCCCCGTATCAAGAGTACAGTGTGGTTTTATTATTTGTATGTGTGTTTTTAGCTGTGTCAAAACTTAGAATTTAATTTTACGAAATAGAAGGGCATAAACAGATATTATTAGTACACTAGCAGTTAAACGTGTCTTCCGTCGCAGGATAAATGAAAAGATTATCGTTTAAATGTTGAGCCATTACAGGCCATTACACCAACCCCGTATTGGGAGTGTTTTCAATAAAATTCATCGCATGCTTCGCACGGCAACCCACATATTGGGAGTGTTTTCAATACAATGAATTGCTTGCTTCGCACGCCATCCCACATATTGGGATTATTTTAAATACACAGTACATTTAACCCAATATACATAGCTCGAAATATTAAGGCTAATCGAAAAACATTTTTTTTTTTATTAGCCTTAATATTTCGAGCTGGGATGAAGATAAATAAATATAAAAATTACCACCGTGTAGGGGAAGTATTTTTAAATAAAAAAGGTAATATGTGTTTCTTTAATCCGACCAATGGTTTGTCTGGAAAAAAATCGATAATGCAGGTATGTATTTTCAAGCAGAGGAAATCACTAAAAGTTGAAATCTCATTCACATATATAGCATTGGCTCATTCCAAATTGGCTGAATTTTAATATATCGAATTGAAACTTGACATAGGAGTTAAAATATATACTTTAAACATTTATGCTGAGTCTCAGCTTGTTATCTTGAAAATGACCCGATCCAGAGCCCTTTGACTTACCAATGGGTTTCTCTATTTTAGGAGTACCGGACCCACGAAACGGCTCCAGTTTAGAAAATTTTCAAAATATCAACCTAAAGGTTTTTTTTAAAAGTTAAACATATAGATTGAAACAAGATCAAGGAGTATAAACCTTTTTTATTATTTATTTTTAAAAGTGCAAGTATCTTAAAAAAGTATAATTTTAGACCTTTTTTAGATTTTTCATCAAAGCGCTCGAGTTAATCAGCTGCACATTAGTCAATTTTTTAAATATAGTTTTTAATAATTATAAGTGTAGCAAAAAACAATTGTGTTTGTAACTTCTGTACCAATTTTTAAATTGATATGTTAAAAAATGTCGAAAATGGACTCGTTGAATCCAAAAGTGTTATAGTTAAAACGAGATATGTAAAACAGAAGACTATTTTCAAGCGCCTCGTTTTTAAAAATAACATGAAAAAAATCGTTCATACTTATTACGAATATTTATACTGGTGTATTCAACTTGTAAAACAAATTTGATGTTGATATTCCAAAAATTGACGAAACTGGAACAGATTGAAATTAGTTCCTGGGTCCGGTTCTCCTAAAATCTAGAAACCCATTGATAAGTCAAGTGGCTCTAGACCGGGTCATTTTCAAGATAACAAGCTGAGACACAGCAAAAAAATATAATAATACATATTTTAACTCCTATGTCAAGTTTCAATTCGATATATTAAAATTCAGCCAATTTGGAATGAGCCAACGCTTCATATATGAATGAGTTTTAAACTTTTAGTGATTTCCCCTGCTGCAAAATACATATCTGCATTATCGAATTTTTTCCAGACAAACCATTGGTCGGAGGAAATAAATAAACATGACCTTTTTTATTGAAAAATACTTCCCCTACATGGTGGTATTTTTTATTTTTACTTTTCTGCATTCCAGCTCGAAATATTAAGGATAATCGAAAAAAAAAATGTTTTTCGATTTTTTTTAGACTTTGCGAAATCGATGGATTGGAAAACTTTTTTCTATGTTAATCTACATACTTTAATGTACTTATAAACAAAATTAAGCCGTATTGAAAATTACTGGTAGTTGTAACCTACACCGACTGGGCTATTAACTTTACAAAAAGATTAAAAAAATATATTTCTTTTTAAATGACAAACATTTGTATTATTTCCTTTTTTATAATTTCTGTAACTTAACGATAACCGAGCTATTGGCTAAAAACTAAACACTTTTTACATTATGGACAAGTACCAAGATAACAAATTTTGCTGAGTAAATATATTGCCTATAAGACTAGACTACTTGTTAAATCCTGCCAACCTAGAAATAAGCCAATCACCGTTTGCTTTACTTCCGCCCTTAAACCTTCTACTACAATCTTATTTATATAATGCGGTTTGCTGTGTAATTAGAATTTAAATATTATTGTTATGGACAAGCCCAATATTTAAAATCGTAACCACATCGGGATTAGCACTTAAAAGTCGAAAAAATAACACCAAAAGCAAAAGGCTTTGACCTAAAAATGTAATAGCCTACTGCCGCCAACAGAAAATTATTTATCACCATTTCATAACCTATAAAGTAAACTCAGAATTAACTACTGTGCGTTCCCTATTTCTTCGTTACTTGTCAAAGAGATTTAATTTTATCTTCTCTTCCATTGTGGACAAAATTAATCCAATGAAATGTTGTTGGTAATTTCCTGATTACATTAATAACAATGTAAAGTATTCTTAATAATTTAAAGTTATTTCCCCGATTATACATTAATCAATAGAATGCAAAACACGAAAATACGAACGCATGTATCAACGATGCGATTTAAGCTGG